>OV656862.1:2393578-2673578 GCA_927399475.2 Acleris emargana
TGATGAGCGCGGATATTTGTTTCTGAGTCATGGATGTTTTCTATGTATTTAAGTATGTATTTCTCTATATAAGTATTTATATCGTTGTCTAGTACCCATAGTACAAGCCTAGAGCTTAGTTTGGGACTAGGTCAATTGGTGTGACATTGTCCCCTGATATTTATTTATTTATTTATTATTATTAGAACTGAGCTTAATCTCTACACAATACTATCATCTTCTGTCGCCAGGGTTGTACTCGCGTTGTTTAAAATATTACTTCAAATAAAACTATGAATAACTCGATATTTTGGAGCAAAACGTGTTAATGCCACCTTGTAGGATTTTCGATTAACCTGCATTTTAACCACCTTTATAGTGTGATGAATCCAAGATATAACCCAAGGGTCCCGTTTTTACCCATTGGGTACGGAACTTTAAAAAATTAAATAGTAAAGGTAAATGTAATAGGAAATGTTTCTTGTATGGGAACCGGAGAAACGGTAAAACATTAAAAACGTCAAATTTGCTATGATTAGTACAAACCTTGAAAAAAAAACAACAAATGCAAAAATCAAGTGTGTTGCGATCGAAATAGAATTCAAATCGGAACATAAATATACCTACTGTGCGGTGGTATGGAACACGGAACCCTCGGTGCGCGAATCCGACTCGCACTTGACCAATTTTTTGAGATAGATTTCTTGCTAACTCACTAAAATTTTCTATGAAACTTCCGTTGTGACATGGAAATTAGCCATACAATTGTAGGGATACTTTTCGTCGCACAGCGGAACTTTTTCAACAACTTTTTGGACCTTACCCTTTTCTGTTTGTAGTAACGGCTTCGGAACCCTACACAGAGCATGGTCCGACGTGCGCTTGCCCGGTTCTTATAGTTAATTCTATCTCCACAGAACCACGCCAAGCTCCGCAGCCACATCATAGCGCTGCACACGGCGGAGTCGCCCTACCGGTGCTCCAGCTGTCCCGCGCGCTTCAGCTGGCACTCCTGCCTGTCTCGCCACGTGCGCCGCGTGCACAAACGAACCTAGCAGACTTCAAAAAAAAACTGGAAAATAATTTTCGGGACAAGTTTTTTTGCTATTTTTAATAGTACATTATTGCCTAGGCAGTGAAGCAGGCAATTGCGGGACGAGAATTGGTTTGAACTCTCAAGAACTCGCAAGCTCGTCCGTTTAATAATACGAGGCCCGCAATTGCCGTTCCTGCCGAGGCATATATAGTGCTTTTCTCAAAAATCGCATATAAACAGAAACTTCACGTGAAATAACATCACTCTTTACCGCCTTTATGTTTATGACAAGGAGAAACGCAAGCTTATTTAGAAAAAAAACTCATGCTATTCCAGACACAGATAAAAAAGTTACGTTTCGAACGCCTTCATATTATTATGGCCGTTTTCACTTTTTTTAAAGTTACAAACTAGATAACAATGAAATTTGTATGCAACATTGCGGGTTTGTGTAGCGAGTACGCAATGTATTTTTTTTTAATTTGGGAACTGTCTGTAAACAATGTACTTCGCGTCTCAGTATGGAGATAGTAATGTCAACTTTTCCGGTAATTTTTGAGAAAAAATATTATCTACTGTGTCCAAACACGGTCGGTCTACGTTAAGTAAAGCGGAGAACCTGTCGCCACCTTCCGACTCCATCATCAGACCAGCTCGATGGTGCCATATTTTATTATCATCAAAGTTTAGGTTTTCCAAATTTCAGCACAATCGGTCCCTGGGAAGTTGTTCAAATGTTGACCCGAACATACATATTAACAAACATACATTGCAAGTTAAAAAAGAGCTTGTTGGAGTGAAGCTCGATTCTTCCCCGATTCGGATTTTCGTTTGTCCGCATACTCCGCCCAAACTATTAGAGATATGAGGATCAAATTTAGCCCGTAACACGACATCTAGTCATAGATGGTTTAGCAAAATGAAATTGAAAATCAGACGTACCACGGAGGAGTAATCACCGAAAATCTGTTCTCATATACTTTTAAAGGGAAAAATATGAAAAGTGCCGAAACTGAAATGATGGCAGCATACCGCTTCGCTCCATTTAGACTTGCCCGGGGACGGCAAGTGCACCTGGTAACAATACATTCACATCAACCATTGTTAAAATAGAAAAGTAGTTCACTTTCGGCCCTTTAAGAATTTCTGTTACCTATTGCTCGATACTTAAATCGCTGGCAACCAAACGTGACGGCGCTGCCCCGATATTTTTGAAAGACCTATCCAACGACATCCCTCACTACGGGGTAGACGAGAAAAAAAAATACACCCAACGTTACGTGTAGGGGAGGTAGACTAAAAATACATAAACATACATACATAAACTCACTCCTTCGTTCCCAGAGAGGGGTAGGTAGAGCTACAGAATTACCTACAACTCTAAAAACTTGTAAATAATTCTGTAACCACATTTTGCACAATTAGGCTAAGATGTTTCATTTTACCACTTTGTTGGACCCCATTTCTTGCAGTCGGGTTTTTTAAACCTTGCTTTTATCAGACTTGATTTCGCATTCATTTAACTCCGACCAGCCTCCGACGCCAACTCTCTAGGCCCTACGATAAAAATAACACATGTACTTTTTTTTTAAACCTAGTACCCATCCTGGCTTCAAGAAGTTTAACGTGTTATGTTACACTAACGGCTATGCTCTATAGTTACCTAATCATTTTATATAAATAATGAAATAAGTACGAGTTGATCTCTTTAAGTAGGTAATAAGTTATTCTAATTTAGTTTTAAGACTATATTTTGATACAAAATAAAATATTTAGTGTGATTGTGTTGAATTTACTCCCCCCCCCCCCCACTAAATAAGTTTCAACCAAAACAATGATTTTATTGTAAAATTAAATTATCTTTGATTTGTTTGAGTAAATCACTTAATAAAAAGCCAATTAAAGGTTCTCATAGATAGAGACAAAGTATTAACATAGCAGAAATAACAGCCAACACAAGCGCACGCGCCGCGCTAAACCTACATTTCAAGAGAACAACCACATAGGCAAGAAATGAATATTCCACAAAACAACAATTTAGTTTTTTGTTTTTTTAGAGCCGATGGTGTCATCTTTCAAGATGCATGCATTCATGTAATAAGTTTACAACAGAGTAAATTGAAAAACTATTGTTTTTGGTGAATCACCGTACATTTAATATCTAACTACTCAGATGCCTAACTTTTATAATCAACGTAATCATAACCAATTTTTTTTTATATTACCCACTAAACTCGCGTCGAACCCTCCCACAAATATTTCAAGATCTTTGTCAAGGATCAATTCTTTATTTGGTTTTATACCATACAGTTGACCAAACACATCTACAGTTGTTAGACCTTTATTTTGAGTCGAAGTTTCAGCTTCATCTTCCTCATCTCGATTATTTCTCAATTTAAAATCTGCTGTAATTTTGTCCTTTTTGTGTTTGTCTATAGATTCTTTGTTAGGATTATTATGATTATTTCCAAATATGAAATCAGCATTGAATTTCACGGGTTTGTGTTTATTTTTTTTGTGTCCATGTTTCGACTTAAAATCTTTAGTTTTAACCTTTTTGGGATCCTTTAAGGATACCTCGATTTTACTACTTCTTACTTTTAAATCTGCTGTAGTATTTAACTTTTCGAGTTTATCTATATTTATATCGTTTCCTTTTCTTCCTAATTTGACATCTGTAGATTCATCGTTTTCATTACTTCCTGATTTGGAATCTGCTGTAGTCCCGACTCTTTCGGGATTATCCTCGGATACGTCGAAATCATTTTTTCTAAATTTAAAACCTGAAGTTTTTAACTTTTTGTGTTCATCTATAGATTTATCGTTTTCATTACTACCTGATTTGGAATCTGCTGCAGTCCTAAATCTTTCGGGTTCATCCTCTGATACTTCGAAATCATTTTTTCTAAATTTAAAACCTGAAGTTGTTGTCTTTTTGTGTTGGCCTATAGATTTATCGATTTCATTACTTACTGATTTGGAATCGGCTGTAGTCCTGAATCTTTCAGGTTCATCCTCGGATACGTCGAAATCATTCTTTCTAAATTTAATACCTGAAGTTGTTGACTTTTTGTGTTCACCTATAGATTTATCGTTTTCATTACTTTTTGATTTGGAATCTGTTATAGTCTTGAGCTTTTCAGTTTTATCTGTAGATTCATCGTTTTCATTACTTCTTGATTTGGAATCTGCTGTAGTCTTTACCTTTTCGGGTTTATCTCTGGATTCATCTGTAAATTCGTCAATTTCATTACTTTGTTTAATATATGCCCTAGCGTTAAACTTTTCGGGTTCATCTATAGATTCGTCCATTACAGTTTTACTTAATTGAAAATCTGTTGTAGTTTTTATCTTTTCCCGTTCATCTTTAGATTTGTGGTTTTTATTATCTCCTTTTCTGATTTTAACAGGTTTATCGTTATATTTATGTTTATTTTTCAACTTGGAATCTTCTGCGTCCTTTATCAATTTTTCAATTCCATCTGACATTAATGTATTAATTTTACGAACGCCTTTCATATTTCTTTTACTTAACCAACTGTCCCAATCGTCTAGAGTTAGGACCGGTGCGTCTTTATCTTCACCCGGCACTTTTACATCAACGTCATTTAAATCTATGTCTGCCTCAGCCGCGCCTTTCGTTTCCAACTCATGCAACCAAGCATCCATGTAATCTAAAGAATTTATTTCCTTTGGTTTCGTCCGTTTTCTTCTGAATGTCAACATTAAATCGTGATCGACATGGCTCGTGAAATATTCGTGCTTTATCGTATTAATTTTTTCAACTAATTTAGCTCTTGTAGTGTAGTTCATTTTGTCATAGTGTTGTAGGACCAAAGTGTTCAAAGCATCTCTGACTATGATAGATATTTCTGACTCATCCAAAGTCCTTCTAAGCCTTTTAATAATCTCATCCATTTTGAATTCTTGCTCTCTGCCGTAATAATCATTTAAGAACCGCCCTAACTCGTGCAGAGTATCATTCCCGTTAGCATCTCTAGCCATGTACTGCCTTAATTTAGCTTTCATTTGCCGCGGATCAGTGTTAGCCCATTCTTTAAGTTTATTCCTGAAAAACGTCTGTAACGTCGGATCGTAGACAATATCTCTAAATATCGATCCTTTCAAGAACTGACTCTTCATCTCGTTCTCTAAAACCTTGAAAAACGTCTCTAGGTCTTCCTCGTATAGTTGTAGAATGGTGTCTGCTAGTCGGCTCATGAAGTCTGTGAGGGACTGCTTGGGCTTGTCGTCGCGCAGTACCTTCTTGGGCACGATGGCGTTCTCGAGGGTGTCGAGGAACCGGCGCGCGTCGTTGATGAACTCCACGTGTTTGTTGATGTCCTGGGGCTCGAACAGCACCGATGTTTCCAGAGCTAGGTTGATGCTTTTCTTCCCTTTGGAGAGGACTGGTACTGAAACAATAGTGTTATCTTTATTTGTTTTCTGTTGTTCAAATTTTTGACCTTTTGAACGCCTTACGTCAAATCCAAAATCGGTCACTCACGCGCCAAACATGTTTGTTATGCTATGCAAATTACAACTTAATTCATACGAAACAGAGTATCTTCAAATATTTTTGTGACGGCTGTAGTCGACAGTCGGCTAGAGCCGACTGTGGCGTTGGAAAGGTCATAGGTTAACCACCAGTAGTGAGATGAAGATACTCAGTTCTTCGAATAAGCAAGTTTCTTCACAAAGTATTCACGTAAACACTTTATCGTACAAAAAACAGAAATTCAAATAAAATATTTACAGAGTTGGAATGTACAAAGGCGAACTTATCCCTTTAACTTTTGAATGACGTGGTATACGTCTCACAGACGTCATGATTTTTATTTTGAACTTTTTGTAGCCATGGCCTATGGGTGCTCTGAAACCACGTCATCAATTAAAGGTTAAGGGAGCTCTTCCAGCTAACCTTTGGGTGATTGAGGACAATAAGAAAAGTAGAATGTTTACCACGCGACAAGCCACTAGGCCAAAATGTACAGGATTGACGTGAGCTTTCGGACGGTAGCGTCGAGCGCCTACGTCAATTGCATACAGCATACATTTTGTTGGTTTTTGAAAATCACTTTTTGGGACAAGCTTTTGTTGTCGACTGTGCTTTTTTCCAAAATCTTCATCTGCTTATCAAGATGAAACTATTGGGTCCTAACACAGCGGGTCTACGGTAAGAAAAGCGGAGATCCTGTCGCCACCTTCCGACTCCATCATCAGATCAGCTCTTAGATAATATAATATTGCATTGTCACCGGGTTTACATATGTGGTCCAAATTTCAGCCCATTCCGTTGACGGGAAGTGATCAAATTTAACTTGCAAGATTTGACCCTTACATACATACATTGCAAGTTAAATAACTTGTGAAATTATAACTATTTTCACTGTTTCTTGTTTTATTAAATAAATACTTGAAACGAGGAAATCACACATTCACTTAATATATTTAAAAAACTTACACAAATTGATCAAGTCACTATGTAAGCTTTAGGGTTGCAAGGGCGAACTCAAAGTTAACGTTTTAGTACCTTGTCACAGCTATAAATATACTGACCACTCTCGCTTTAATACGTTAAGGCGACAATGTGCTAAAATGTGCAGCTACTTATTGACGACACGTTAGCCTCGTTGGTAGTGACCCTGGCTACGAAGCTAGCGATCCCGGGTTCGAATCTTTGGGATATTAGTGTGATCAGCGCGAGTATTTGTTCCTGACTCTTGAATGTTTAGTACATATAGGTTTATTTTTGTGCTCAAAGTTGGATAATATATTATTGATGGCGACTGTACGTATTTATTTCTCCAATAAATACGTACACAAGATGTGGCCAATTTGTGTGAGACTGTACTCTGATATTTATTTATTATATTTAAAACTTCGACTGTACTATGAGTAGTCAACGATAAACACAAAGTCAAAAAAATAATTTTTGTGACAAGCTTTTGTTGCCTACTGTACTTTTTTTGCACATTCGTCATCTACTCGTCAAGACGGTTCTAACGAGCCCCAACACGACGGGTTTATCATGTATAATTTAGGAGTTCCTATGGCCACCCTTACTCTCCATCATCAGACCAGCTCTATGGTACTACATTATTGTATTGTCGTCGCTTTATCGGAAACCGGGAAGTGGGTCAAATTTAACTTGCAAGATTTGACTCTTACATTCATACATATATGATATGGGACTAGAGAAAGTCCGCGACTTTATGCACGTAGAATTAGTTTCCCACTACTTCCCCCTACTTTATCCCCTTAGGGGATGAATTTCAAAAGATCTCCTCTTAGTGCCCTAGGATATCCAATAATATTCCTACCTCCTTCCTACCAAATTTCAAGTCCATAGGTCCAGCAGTTTCGGCTATGGGCTGATAGAAAACTGATCAGTAAGGTTTCTTCTTTTTACCTGACTGCGCAACGCAAAGCAGAGTAATGTGTTTATCAGCCGATAAACGTTTGTATGTATGTTTGTTCTTTTGTGGCGCTCTAGAAATTAAACGCTTGGACCGATTTGTATCATACTTATGTCAATCGATTCGTCTTAAGTCGATTCGTCGTAATTAGTGTCACTAAAGAGACGAGAGTTGTCAAAATTCAATATGGCGGCTACCAGACGCCATATTGTAATAAAGAAAAAAAAGTACGAATGTTGACAAATGGGGTACAAATGAATAGGTATTTAAAAATCATCTGTAGGTTTCTTTCATAATTTTTCAGTGGGTTTTTAATTTTAATAATAAAAGGTATCACCTAATTCAGCTATATACAAATAAACTTACCTCCTAAAGCGAGTACACATATTATTCTTAAAATATTATTCATTTCACTTCACATTTTCTATTCTAGTTGAATATATACACATTTTACAACCGCATAAAGTTAACACAATTACAGCTATCGGCCGATAAAACGTTTATTACGCTTCAGTTTTGATAGAACAACATTACGTATTTACACGGGCGAGATTTATTCGATTCACAAATATTGATTTACAGTACTTTATTTATTTGCGTGTAAATGCAGTTGAAATACGCTCTTTGCGTAGTATGTGTGGTGTGAAACTGATTGATAAAGTTAGAAATGAAAAAATCAGAGAGAAATGTGGTATACTCGTAAAAGAAGATGTAGTGACTAAGATTGAAAAGGGCATGCTTCGATGGTTCGGTCATTTGGAAAGGATGGATGAAAGAAGATTGACGAAAGAGATATACAGATCGAAAGTGAGTTGAAGGGTCGGAAGGGGCCGCCCTAGGCGTACTTTTTCGAATCAAATCGGAGAAATACTGGAAAAGGGCCGAATCTTAAGTACCCGAAACCGACGTGCGTGCATGACTCGATGTATGAATGTTGAAGAAGCGAAATAAATTTGTCAAGATCGTAGCAAGTGGAAAAAAGTGGTCTCTGCCTACCCCTCTGGGAAACAGGCGTGATTTAATGTATGTATGTAACAACACCTAAAACGGGGTGGTATAAGTTTAAAGTTTTTTTTATTTAATTAATAATCATATAAACATGGTTAATACCGTTGGGTTTTTTAAAGCTTGCGTTTTGTTACACTAACCGCCTGTTTCACAAGCGACAAGTAAAGCATATTTGACACATAAATTTACCTCTTTCTCTTTCTTGCACTTGAAAATAGACAAGGAGCCAACTTTAAATGGCAGATAAACTTACTTGTCGATTGTGCAACATGCCGTTATTTTAACATAATATATTATATGAGTCGGGGTTTTTTTTAAGGCCTGCTTTTTTAAACGACTTCAAAAAAGGAGGGGGTTCTCAATTCGTCTGTTTTTTTAAATATTAGACTTATTCTTAACTAGTTCGATCGGGATGGTTCTTCGTTTGGCCGGTTTTAGAGATATCAGCTTTGAAAGTAGGAGTCGCCATTATTCTGGGGATTTTTATACATTTAATAGATTTTTTACTCGCGTACTATAAACCGCTAATATTGATATCGTTGACGGTAGCAGAATACCACCTATAGCGTAACCGAAGCGGGAAAACAATTCTATAATGAGCGTTGTCATGGTAATAACAGTTCTATAATAATTATTATAGCATTGTTATTACCATGGTTACGTCCGGATATCAGTCTTGGCGTTTAGTGAACACTTGACATCCTAATTTGTTAATTAAAAATATTTTAATACCATTACAATTATGTATATTAAAAACAAGGTATGCAACGGTTCGTAATTAGCTCTTAAGGTACTCGTGCCTTGCCTAACCTAACCTCGGCACTCGTACCTTAAGAAGGTAAAAGTAACATAAATAATTATTACAATAACGAATAATACGTTTATGTCAAAGCATCTTTTTTCAGAGCTTTCGTTGCCAACTGTTTTAAACCCCCGACGCAAAAAGAGGGGTGTTATAAGTTTGACCACTGTGCGTCAGTCTGTGGCACCGTAGCCCTTGAACGAGTGAATCTATTTAGATCCGGTTTTTAAAATTGAAAGCAAGTGGTTCTTAGCTAGGCTTCATGAAAATCGGTCCGGCCGTTGAGGAGATATCAGCTCTGAAAGAAGGGGTCACCATTATATATATCGTCGGTGATACTGCAAAACCGCGTAACAAACAAATGTATGATAGAGCAAAATAAACCTTACGGTCTCATTAATAAGGTGCATTTTGCTGCTTATTCAAAATGTTACTTACGCGGTTTTGCAGTTTCACCGGTGATATGTAATGGTTATTTTCACGGTCATAAGCTACTTAGCAACACTTTCGAAACCAAACTCGGTGGGTCTACTTGAAGTACGGCGGAGCTGTTGCTGCCTGCAGACTCCATCATCAGATCGGGTTCACACCATAACAGCAGTATCCATGACTCCTTGAAGTGGGAAGACTCTTGGACGCATCACATGACGAAGCCCCTCTGCGGCGAGTAGTGCAGGACGGCCACGGGCCTCTGGAGCTCCTCCGCGGGTTGAGGTTTTTCGTCTTTCTTCTTGCAGTGAGGGTAGCGTTTTGACTTGATGTTGAGGTGTACCTGAGATATTTCATTTTATTAATCATCTACAACTATTATTATTTTCTAATTAACTAAAGTATCGTCAGGTCGCCAACAAAGTAATACTAAGATAGGTACCAGGGCACTCCAGCATTGATGGAAACGAAATAGCAGACGAACTGGCTAGGAACGGTGCTGACAACCCCCTGGTCGGCCCGGAGCCATTCTGTGGCATCACAAAATGGGACCGCGCTGTGGAAGTCCACAAAATGACAAAATGACTCGAAATCACTTATTAAAGGGTTCAGAAACAAGCTCTCCAAAGAGATTCTACAACTCAAAAGTGAAAAGACTTGCGCAGTGACTAGGATCCTAACTGGCCACTGCAAACTGAACGGACATCTGTTTCTAATGGGTATGAAACAAGACGCGACATGCAGGTTCTGTCAGGAGACAGAGGAGACTGCAATGCAAATCCTCTGTTCTTGCGGACCACTAATGCGCAACAGAAGTATCCACCTACGGCGACATATCATTGACCCGCAAGAGATTCAACTACTCACTGCCCAAAGCATCTGGAAATTCCTGGACGCAACGGGCCTTTGTAGTGAGCTCTAAACCAAGGGGCTGCCACAAAAGATCAGCGATGGTCGAAGTGGCTCACAAGGCCCATCTCAACCCCCCAATAATAATAAATAATCATCATCATCATCATCATGTCAGCCGAAAGACGTCCATTGCTGGACATAGGCCTCCCCCAAGGCTCTCCACTCAGACCGGTCTTGTGCTTTTCGCGTCCACCGCGTTCCCGCGATCCTTGCAAGGTCGTCACTCCATCTTGTTGGAGGCCTACCTACAGCTCGTCTCCCGGTCCGCGGACGGCACTCAAGAACTTTCTGGCCCCATCGGCCATCAGTCCTGAGAGCGATGTGCCCCGCCCACTGCCACTTCACTTAATAAATAATAATCGTCAGGAAATCGAAGGATGGCTTTATGTGTAGATGATCAATAGAATATTGTAGACCGTGGCACTCACCTGCCTGTTGTGCTTGTACAGATTGGACTGCTGGGAGAAGGTGGTCGGGCAGAACTCGCATATGAAAGGTCGCTCGCCGGTGTGGGTGCGTATATGGGACTCTAGCTGGACTTTGGTCTGAAATAAATGATTAAAATAATAAATTTAATTAGTTTCTGTCAACATTTTAATTTTTGAGACAAGTCGTCGTCTTCTACACGTCAAGGCGATTCTAAGGGTTACCTTTGCTTCGGCGAAATATGTTTGCCAAATGTATCGTTTCCCAACTTTTCTATAGCATTAAAGCATGTTTTTCGCTTTTCTGTTGATATTTTTTACACTTTCACACTGCCGTGTGTATAGATAATCGTGTATATCCGGGATTACCCCACTTGATTGTAGATTTGCAACGTTGCGTTTTTATCATTAACTTGAACAAACTCATACTCTGAAAACTAGCAACACTCTTAAGTATTTTTCAAGGCTGGTAACTACATTGACATTGTGTATCTGGTTTAGCTTTAGGGTTGTCAGCCTTGAGACTTTCGTTTTTGGCTTGAAGCCCTTTTAGGTGTATTTTACGGGTTAAGCAAAAACCGCTTGAAATTATATTTTTTATTACACTATTACAATCACTTTTTATCATTAGATATCATTTTATTGCTGTAATTTTTTGGAAAATGCCAACCCAAATTTAAAATATACATGTCATCCATAAAAGGTCTGCTAAATAAATAAAGATATTAAAACAAAACTGTTGGATCTAATATCAAATTAATGAAATTGGTCACTTAAAATTACCTATTCTTTTGAATTAGAATGTAAAAACCATGAGTTATTTTTCTGGGTCTATCCCAATTGCTGAAACAAAGTTTTATAGGAATTTAGGTTTCAGCAAGAACTAAGTTAACGGCTTCATTGATAATCGACTGGTGATCTGTAGACCCCGCTATCGGAGGTGCAAAATGGTAGCTGTCAAGTTCTTAGGGATGGGTAAAAATATTCATGATGTCGATATCGATATTCTTACTTTTTCTGTACAATTAGTTTTATATATGTACCTAAACCATTTTTTAGACTACAATTTAAAAGGTTTTTGTTAGAATCCATTAATCATTGTCATCAGAAATGTAAATAAAAATAAATAGGGCTAAGATATATTGGGTTTATTGTTGAATAAATTAATCGTGACTGCACTAGATTATTGCAGAGAAACTGAAAAAAAAACTGATCGTTCATTAATAATACGATATCCCTTTAAGAGACATTTATTAATTATTTAATTTTTAGTTAATTTATGAATGGTTCGTGCTATGAAGATAACGACAATTTGTTAGTAATGATGAAATATTGAAGAATTTTATTTATAGAACTGAAAAATGTTTAACACATTCATTTTGTAATTATATAGTCCTGTTTTATAAAATAAACGCGTTTAATTAAAGTCCTAGACTCTCATTATGGCAAATTATCGACATATGGCTATAATTATGTATGTATGTATGTATGTATGTATGTATGTAAACTCTTTATTGTACAAACAGAAAATAACAGATCAAAAATAAAACAGAAACAAGATAGGTATGTACAAAGGCGAACTTATCCCTATAAGGGATCTCTTCCAGTTAACCTTTGAGCGATTGAGAGAAGAATAAAAACAACGGATGGCTAAACGTACAATGTATAAAAGATACAGAAGATTAAAATAATAATAGCAAATAAATATGTAGGTATAATAAATATATATATTAAATAGGATAAATAAATAAATATATACATTGTATGTATACATATATATATATATACATATATAAATAATATATATAAGTATGAAAGGAAGAAAGGACATACAGTCTTAGATCAGGAACAAGAGTCAAGCCAGTACCTCTTCAGCCTAGATCTAAGTGAAGCAACAGATTGTGATTGCCTGATATCAGTTGGAAGGCTATTCCATAAACGAACAGAATGTACCGAGAAGGATTTAGAGTAAGATTTGGATTTGCTAGCAGGAAAAGCCAGGAGTAGGTTGGCACTCGAGCGTAAGCGGTTCCGGGACCCGGTAGCCAAGAAAGAGAACCGTTCGACAAGGTAAGGAGGGGATTGAGGATTGAAAAGGATATTAAATAGCAACGACAGGACATGAACATTCCTACGCGATCTAATGGGCAACCATTTAAGCTGAGTGCGGAAATCAGACACATGGTCAAATTTCCGCAAGCCAAATATGTACCGAATGCACACGTTCTGAAGCCGTTCCAGCTTATTGAGCAGCTCTTCAGTTGCGTCAATATATGCGATGTCGCCATAGTCGAATAAAGGGAGTAGAAGAGATTGTGCAAGAGTAATCTTGGTGCGAAGGGGCAGAAAATTCTGTAGGCGCCTAAGGGAGTGGAGAGATCTAAAGAGCTTTCGACTAACTTCAGAAACCTGAGCCGACCAGGAAAGGGTCTGATCCATTGTGAGACCCAAATTTTTGACAGTGGAAGAAAAAGGAATAATAGTACCGTCGAATACCAAATCCGGACACACAAGGTCAGACAACTTTGCAATAAAATGTGGACTACCGACAACAATTGCTTGCGATTTCCTCGCGTTGATTTTTAGCCCGTAGTTAGCTGCCCAATCTCTAATACTAGCTAGGTCAGAGTTTATTAGGCTTATTAAGGAGGGAAAATCATCAATACCAGCCGAGGCGTAAATCTGCAAATCGTCTGCATAAAGGTGATAGCAAGATTGGAGAGAAGCAGTGATGCCATTAATAAATATGGAGAACAGAAGCGGGGATAGCACAGCTCCCTGGGGGACACCAGCGGACAAATCCCTCCAAGAAGAGACAGCATCATCTACCTTGACAAGCTGGCGCCTCCCAAGGAGATATGATTGGAACCACGAAAGAGCTGTAGTAGAGAGATTTAATGTTTTGAGGATGCCGAGGAGGATTTCAAAGTCTACGGTGTTAAAAGCACTGCTAAAGTCCAATAAGACCAGAACAGTGAGTTTTCTGTGTTCTATATTAAGACGAATGTCGTCGGTGACCTTGACCAAGGCAGTGACAGTGCTATGCCCGGGGCGGAACCCAGATTGGAACAAATTAAAAAGTTTGTGAAAGTTAAGAAAGCGAGACAGTTTTCTATTTATAAAATGTTCTATAATTTTTGATAGGACTGGAAGAATTGAAATTGGTCGATAGTCGGAAAAGGAAGAGGGATTTGAGGTCTTAGGAAGAGGAATGACGTGAGCAGATTTCCACGAAGAAGGAAAACAGCCCGAAGACAAAGAAAAGTTAATAATTTTGGATAGGATGGGAGCAATAGGTTCCGCCACGAGCATAAGCATGTCCAAACCCACACCGTCTTCACCAACGGCCTTCGTCTTAATGTTTTTTAAAATATTTAAAGTTTCTTCCGTCGAAATGAAGCCTAGGTCGAAGGGGGGAAAGTCGGAGTGAGGAGTGTTGGCGAGAAGAGATAAAGTCTGTTTTTTTAGAGACGGGTCCAAGACAACCGGAGAAGTGCTAAAGTGATTGTTGAGGGAATTGAGGTCAAGTTTAACATTAGAAGAGTTTTGTTGAGGTTTGCCCACCCCTAAAGACTTAAGAAACTTCCATAATTTAGGATAGGGACAACTCTCTATACGTTCGTGAATGTAGCGGCGCCTAGCATCTCTACACCTACGACTGCATCGGTTACGCAAGAGAACATAGTTTTGGTGATTTTCATCCGACGGTTTATGTCGCAGCTTCAAACGGGCCCGGTTCCTCTTAGCCATTAGAGACTTAATATCGGAAGTAAGCCACGGCGCGGGGTAATGCTTAACCCGCAAAGGCTTTAAAGGTGCGTGACGGTCGAAAATCGCAAGCAATTTGACGGTAAAGGCTTCAAGTTTCAGGTCAACACTGTCGAGAGCATCAATGGACTGCCAGTCGACATCTTGGACATCAGAGAGCAGAGCCTCTCGATCCACATTACCAAGATTACGGCAAAGAATATATTTATGCCTGCGTTTTGGGGGTCGAATTCTAAAGGAAGCAAAGATTAAATCGTGATTTGAGAAGGCAGCAGCGTTAAACTGACCGTGAAGAGAAACAAGGTTAGGAGAAGAAGTAATGATAAGATCTAAAAGAGAGGGGGGGCCATTATGAGGGAAGTGCGTAGGGCTGAGAGGAAGAATACTCATATTCAAGGAATTTGTGAGAGATTGAAGTTTAGAGGACCGAAAGTCGTTTTTAACGAGACATGTATTAAGGTCACCCATTAGGATGGTGTGATCGAACTGCGGAACAAGATCTCCCAAAGTCATCTCAAGAGCATCAAAGTAGTTTATGTTCGAGGAAGGACTGTAATATACTCCGAGAAGGACTTTAGAGTGATGTAATGGGACACTAAGAAACAGATACTCAGGGGATTTAGAATAAAGAGAAGGCGAATGAGCAACAATTTCACAGGCAAGATCACTCTTTAAGTAGATTGCAACACCGCCACCCCGAACAGTACCGTGTCCACTATCATTGGGTCCAGTCCTGTCGTTGCGAATTAACTGATAGCCAGGAAGAGGGTAGAGTGCAGAAGGAAGAGATGGCTTCAGCCAAGATTCGGAAATCAAGATGGCATGAATGTTTTTGCAAGAGAAAGAAGAAAGTAGGTCGGGGAAGTGAGCTGGTACACTCTGAGCGTTAATGTGAACAACATTGAAATTCTTTTGTGATGTGCACAAAGTGGTGTTTAACCGATCGCAAAGATCTGGCATATCTGACTGGTCACTCAAAGAATCGTATAAACTAGACGACGATAAGGAAAAGAAAACACTGTCATGACTCGCATTCAATACATCCGACATGAAGGTAAAATATAATATACAGGGTGTTTGGCAGAGGGTTGGACAAAAAAAAACAGCAGAGAGGTGGGGCCATGTGATACTTACTTAGCCCTATAAATCTGATCTAGGCCCCAAGGTTAAGGAAAAAATTTTTTTTATTAAACTTTCATAAAAATGCTGAAATGCATCACTTAAAGTCAAATAACTTATAAAAATGCGGATGTAAGTATCATTTTTTTTTATTATTCTTATCTTGAGTGTTGTTATGTTGAGTTAAAATGGATATTTGGTGTAAATTACTGTGAAAAAAAAAACTGCTGCCCTTTAAAGTTTGTGCAAGATGTAAAAAAATCCCTAATGCTCAACTTTGAATTGTATTAAAAAAAAAACTAAAAGACATCGAGCAGTTCTAATTTCAGGAAAACATCCTCAGTTTGTGCCCTTTCCAACGATATGTTACATGCATACATTTTTATTCAATAACGAGATTTATTGCCATCTCTAGCTGAACACTCGCAAAAAATCTACATACGCACTACTTAAAGTAACACGGTTTATCTTCCGTAAACCCAAAGTAGGTAAAATTGCTGTCTCACTCTTACGAACTTAAAACGTCTAACTTTCTCTTTCACTCGTGTACCTGCTAGGCAGGCATGGTATCTCTCCTGATCCCTTTGTAGTCGAGACTTAACTGCCTCTGCGATCTTACGTGTCCGTTACGC
Source organism: Acleris emargana (assembly GCA_927399475.2). Taxonomy (NCBI): domain Eukaryota; kingdom Metazoa; phylum Arthropoda; class Insecta; order Lepidoptera; family Tortricidae; genus Acleris; species Acleris emargana. Next base: position 2,410,108 of record OV656862.1, read on the forward strand.
TACCGTTTGCTTCCGTTCGTTCTGTTTTGTTTTCTGTTTATTGTTTTTCCATTAAGTTTGTTTCTTCGTTAAGTTTGTTAATACTGGTTATTGTTGTTATGGCTGCATTTACCAACGAAGAGTACGCCGATGTATTGTTGGCCTATGGACGCGCTAACTCCAACGGGCGTGAGGCGCAAAGGATCTATCGAGAGCTGTATCCAAATAGACGTTTACCTACCCACCAAACGTTTGGAAATACTTACCGGCGTTTGCGAGAGACCGGTAATTTAAATTTACGCGAGCCTCGTGTAAATGGCATACAAAATAATGTTGCTATTGATGTAGAGATTCTTCAAATGTTTGAAGAGGATCCTACCAGGAGTATTAGAGATGTGGCTGCGATACTTGGATTAAGCATCTGGAAGGTGTGGTCAGTTTTCCGGGCAGATGGAAAGCATGCTTTTCACTACACCCCAGTTCAAGGTAATTTTTTTGTACCATTTTGTTTTATCATCTTTTACTCCTTCTGTTCTTATTACAACAGAGCCATCAACTTATGATTCCAATTTTCCAATTGATGCCATTTTAAATGTCACTAAGAATGAATGATATGAGCCAACTGAACTCGATTGCAGCGCATTTATCAGACGCATTTCACTACTAATTTACCGCTCTCACATTTTGCAAATTACCGGTATGGCCTTTTGTTTGTTCCAGGTCTAGAGGAAACGGATTATGGGAACCGTATCCAATTTTGCCGCTTACTACTACACACCGATGTAGAAGATGGCAATTTTTTGCGGAGTATTCTGTGGACGGACGAGTCCAAATTCGACAGAGAAGGGATCGTGAACTATCACAATGCACACCACTGGGCGCCGAAAGAGCAAAATCCGCACCAAAAAAGACCACGAGCTTTTCAGCGAAGGTTTAGTGCGAATGTTTGGGCAGGAGTTATAGGAAATAGGTTAATCGGACCGCACTTCTTACCCGATAACCTCAACGGGGACAATTACTTGGCATTCCTCCAAGATGATTTGCCGGAATTGTTAGCTGAGGTGTTTGACGAAGACAGACCCATTGTTTTTCAACAAGACGGTTGCCCTGCACATTGGCGATTAACTGTCAGGGACCATTTAAATAATGCCTTCCCAAACTCATGGATTGGTCGGGGTGGCCCCATTCCGTGGCCCCCACGATCCCCCGACCTTACACCGCTCGACTTTTACGTCTGGGGACGGGCCAAGGAGTTAGTGTACGCCGTGGAAATTCCTAATAGGGAAGTTTTAGTGGAGCGCATCAATACGGCTTTCTCCACAATGAGAGAGGAGATGCTGCTGAGCACTACGACAGTGGAGATACGAAAACGATGCCGGGCATGCATACGGGCTGGTGGGCAGCAGTTCGAACATCTTTAATAAAATGAATGAATTAATTAGCTCTTTTCATTTTTACCATCTTTGCACCTGTTAATTTTACAAAATTAAGTTTTTGACAAAAGTCTCCGGATAGACAAAATTAGCAAATAAATCTCGTTATTGAATAAAAATGTATGCATGTAGCATGTCGTTGGAAAGGGCACAAACTGAGGATGTTTTCCTGAAATTAGAACTGCTCGATGTCTTTTAGTTTTTTTTTAAATACAATTCAAAGTTGAGCATTAAGGATTTTTTTACATCTTGCACAAACTTTAAAGGGCTGCAGTTTTTTTTTCACCGTAATTTACACCACATATTTAATTTTAACTCAACATAACAACACTCAAGATAAGAATAATAATAAAAAATGATACTTACATCCGCATTTTTATAAGTTATTTGACTTTAAGTGATGCATTTCAGCATTTTTATGAAAGTTTAATAAAAAAAAATTTTTTCCTTAACCTTGAGGCCTAGGCCAGATTTATAAGGCTAAGTGAGTAGCATATGGCCCCACCTCTCTGCTGTTTTTTTTTGTTCAACCCTCTGCCAAACACCCTGTATAAATATTGTATATATAAATAAAAGCAAATACTATACTAATAACCTAAAATAACGAATACTAACGTAGTAACCCTAAATAAAACCGGACGCGATTGGAGCTCAATCGCTCGCCAGCAGCTGTTCAGATGCAGATTACTAATTATTTAAACAAATGTAACACAAATATAAAAACAAACGAAATAACATATATCCGAAGGGAAATTAGATAATATGAAAATAAAAAAATAAAAAACTAAAACACATCAAATACTTACATTACAAGTACCGAATATACACTCACTAGTACAGCGAAACGGAACGCAACACAAACGACAAATGTCACTTCCGTCAGTGTCATGTCAAACAAACTTCAAAAGTGATTAGTGTGATTACTACTAATTAATACCGCCGCAAGTGACGAATATAAAAATCTATTTATAGAACACCGTTATAACAAAAGAAGCAACAGACAACGGCGGCACAAAGAAATAATTAAATAATAATGAATTCAATGCTGCGGGAAGATGCAATTTGGAAGTAAATTAAATATAAAATAACGACATAAAGTCTATTTCGGCTTCGTAGAGGCCGCTGCGCGCTTTGGTGGCTTCGCACGCACCGTCAACGGCTGCTTGCTAGCGGCATTCTGCACGAGACCAGACGATCCCAGGGTTTCACCACTTGATACGACGGCTGGAGAAGGCAGGGCACGGAGCTCCGACATAGTAGTGACTCGGCGACGAGAACCATCTCGGCATAGCACGACAATCCTGCCGTCGTTCGTCCAACTGCCCCTGACCCCAAAGATCTTCCGTGCCTCAACGAAAACTGCGTGCCGACTGCCAGTCAGGAACTCGGACAGCGTCATGCCAGAGCCTTTCAGTTTGGTTTTGGCTAACCAGACTGCCTTCCGCAGCACCAGGGATGTAAATCTGATTAATATGGGCCTTGGTTTGGAAGGATCCCGTAGTTTGCCAAGACGATGGCACACGTGAACAGCCTCCGCAGACATGCCCTGAATCAGCAGGTTTTGAGAGCAGATGGCAACGGCAGCATCTACAGTGCTTTCATTTTCTGCCTCCGGCACCCCATGCAGGAGCAGAACCCTGGATCGTGACCTCATTTCTAGGTCATCAAGGGACTTGGCCACCAGGTCCATTTGTGCCTGTAGACAGTTTACAGTTTTCCATATAAAGGCCTTAAATACCTGGTAATCACTGTCGACCGAGGTGTGTTGAGTACCGGAGGCAGACTGGCCACTCTCAAATGTAGCCATCCTTGCAGCAAAAAGCTCCCTCATGTCATCCATGTTCTGCTTGAGTTGTGATAAAGTGTCCATAGTGTGAATTCAAGTGAAGTAGGTGGAGATTTGATACTTGTAATAAGTAAGTAATAGTTGTTCAGAAAGCTAAGATAACAACTGTGGGCGGCAATTAAAGTTAGTTTAATCCATTTATCCAAAAATTTGTACTGATTTACTAGTGTATGTATTTTAAAATATAAATTAAATATGTGAGCAAAATTTCTATGTCTTGTTTATAAGCCTACCCGAAAAAAAAAAAAACGATATATAGCTAGTATTTCAAATTAATTATGACCCATCCCTAACAACTTGACAGCTACCATTTTGCACTTCCGATAGCGGGGTCTAGTGATCTGTGTTGAGGTACGTACCGGGTAGCCCTTCCCGCAGTGGTGGCACATCTTGTTGTTGGGGCGGCCGCGGTGCACGTTGCGGACGTGCTGGTCCAGGCCCACGCGGTTCTTCGACGACTGACACAGGATCAAAAATAAGTATCATGCGACAAGCTTATTCAAACATACATACATTAAATCACTCCTGTTTCTCAGAGGGGAAGGCAGAGACCACTTCTTTTCACTAAGCAAGCAGCTTTCTTTCAAGCTTATTCAAATATTAGTACATTATTGCCTAGGCAGTGAAGCAGGCAATTGCGGGCCGAGAATTGGTTTAAACGGACGAGCTTGCGAGTATAGTGCTTTTCTCAAAAATCGCAAGAAAAAAATCGCATATAAACACAAACTTCACGTGAAATAACCTCACTCTTTACCGCCATTATTTTTATGACAAGGAGAAACGCAAGCTTTTTTTAGAAAAAAAACTCAAGCTATTCCAGACACAGATAAAAAAGTTACGTTTCGAATAAAATATGGATGAATAAAACTTGCGCCCTCATTTTATTATGGCCGTTTTCACTTTTTAAAAAGTTACAAACTAGATAACAATGAAATTTGTATGCAACATTGCGGGCTTGTGTAGCGAGCACGCAATGTAATTTTTCTTTAATTTGGGAACTGTCTGTAAACTATGTACTTCGCGTCTCAGTATGGAGTTAGTAATGTCAACTTTTCCGGTCATTTTTGAGAAAACATACATACATTAAATCACGCCTGTTTCTCAGAGGGGTAGGCAGAGACCACTTCTTTTCACTAAGCAAGCAGCTTTCTTTCAAGCTTATTCAAATATAGGTATATTACATCTGTTTACATTTCCGAACTAGGCTCGCTTACTAATACAGTATCAGGATCAGAATCAGTACTGATAATTAGAAGACTTATTTTTAAACGACTTCAAAAAAGGCGGATGTTCTCAATTCGTCTGTATTTTTTTTAAATGTTTGTTACCTCAGAACTTTCGACTGGGTGAACCGATTTTGATGTTTTGTTTTTTAAAGCTGATGCTTCCCGTTTGGTCCCATTTTTATCAAAATGAAGATCTGACGATGGAGTCCATGAGGATTAGACGGAACTCTTTAAAATTTATAGGCACACCTATAGCGCTCTTGGTATTTTTCATTGTATTTCGCGTATTGTAAATCACTTTATGATGAACTGGAACTGATTATGAAGACCACAGATGACCACCGGAACTCCTTATAAATGTTTAAAAATACTGTATGCTTTTGGTTAAAACCTACCATTTTAATAAAAGAAGTTATTTTTTGCATTTTGAAGGCGGTTTTTTTGTTTTTTTTTTGACATAAATATTGTTATTTTTCCATTGTTGTTATTTCAATTTTAACAGATTAGGTGTCCTATGTCATCCGGGATGGTGCAAGGATTCTAACGATACCACACACAACTACTAAATCGGCTCAGGCATTTAGAAGTTATGGTGGAATAAAGAATCGTACATACATACATATACCCTGAAAACGTTGCACTCTTTTTTTTGGGCAGTCGTGTAAAAAGTAGAATGTTTAACCGAAAGAACATGAACATTCACTGTCACACATACTGTAGGACCGTAACGCTCGAAACGTTTGTTACTGATCCAAAAAAAGTTAAAGCCGGCCCAATTTTACTGACTCGACAGTAAAACAAATATTGTAAATTAATTGAATACTAATGTACATCAGTAAACGTTACGTGAAGGTTTTGTCTTTTACTGATTTCCTTTCGTGCCTTTCGTGATCAATTTTTTTCTCTATAAAAATGTTTTTTACAATGTATAAACTAGATTTTGCCCGCGACTCCGTTCGCGTAAAAGTAGTTTACGCTACTCGCGGTAAAAAGTACCCTGTCCTTCAGGGTTCAAGCCATCTTCATACCAAAGGGTCTAGCAGGCTAAGGAAGGAGAAGTGGCCCCTGTGACGAATATCGGATTTTTATAATGTCATTTGTTGGCTATCTCATAATATAGAAACACCCTAACTTTCAGCCCCCTATCTTGAACCGTCACCGAGATACAGTCAAAAACGTCATTTTATGGACACATTTTTCAAAGTCGTTTTTCTCCTGAACTATATAAGGTAGAGCAATCAAACCAAATCATAGCTACAAAGGAAGGGTAGGAATATAACTCTGATTTTTTTAAATATTTAATTCCATGAAAAAATAATGATTAAAATGTCAGATAATTTTTTGACAGCACTTTTCAACAAGTATTTGTAAAGGTACAGCTACGGAAAAAATCACATTAACTGCTAATAGTATTAGCTAGTACCATGCGAAAAATCAATTCAATATAATTGGTGCAGCATACTTAAAAAAAATTAAATGTCAAAGAAAGCGTTAAATGAGTCTTTCATTCTCAAGGAGATTTTTCGATCCAATGAGGTTTAATTTCGTTGCCTAGCAACAGAATGTTTATTTTGAACTTTTTGCAATATAAAAAAAAAGAATCTACCACTTAGTTTCTATGGATGTACCTAGTAATATGCCGAAGTTATCGTAAATCAATAAAAACACGGTGTATAGTTCAGGAGAAAAACGACTTTGAAAAATGTGCCCATAAACTTACGTTTTTGACTGTATCTCGGTGACGGTTCAAGATAGGGGGCTGAAAGTTAGGGTGTTTCTATATTATGAGATAGCCAACAAATGACATTATAAAAATCCGATATTTGTCACAGGGGCCACTTCTCCTTCCTTAGCCTGCTAGACCCTTTCATCGATATCGGTTCAGCGGTTTAGCCGTGAAAGCGTAATAAACAGACAAAGTAACGGTCATAATTATCTACATATATAAAAAAACTGACTGGCTGATTGATCAACGCACAGCGGAAACCGCGGAAACCGCTGCACCCAAGGACTTTTAATATGGGCATTGAAGGGATTTTTAGGAAATTAATTCCCTAAGGGGTTAAAAATAGGTTATTTGACGTTGCCGGGAACCCTGGATCTTCACCAGCTAGGCTAGCTACTGGTCTATGTACCTTGTGGCAGATGTGGCACTGGTAGGTCTTGTGGAGATGCTTCTCCTCGATGTGGTCACGCAGCTTCGTCTTGTCGGCGAACCGCCGCCCGCAGTGGTCGCATGTGAACCTAGCAACAAAGCCATCAATCGGTACCTATTAAAATACGTTCTTGATGAAGCCGAAAGATGACTTCAACAGAACTTATCAACTGGCTACTTTGGACTAGTTTGACTCATCTCTCTCAATGTTCAACACTCAAATGTTTATTGCGATCCAAAAACACAGTTTCTTGTTCATCTATAGCCTACTTCCCGGCCTACAACGTTCTCTTACTTGAGCTTGTTCTACGAGACGTGCGTGGGGCTCGCTTCACCATGTGCTACAAGAGCTGTATCATCAGCATTGGTGAGAAATTACACACACAACTCATTCGTATAAATTAGAAATATTGTAGGCCCTAATAAGCTTCCTTGAGGCACACCGTAATTTATTGATTCTTCATCACTCACCAAGGCATCTTTTCTAACCGACTGAGTACGTCCTGTTAAACAGTCTGAAAAAATATCAAACACTGGAGCTCTTATACCTATGCTTTGCATCTTTGTGATAAGGATGGGAATAGAGACTGTGTCAAATGCCTTGGATAGATCTAAATATATAACACAACACTTTTTCCTATTATCCAGTTCTTCAACAACAAATTTACGAAGTGTAACAACAGAGTCTTCGTTGATAAGCTTCTTCTAAAGCCGTATAAACTGTTTGAGAATTTTGGACAAAGTTGTAAAAACAGATATTGGTCTATAGTTGGAAACACTGTGGATATTGAGTAGAGACCTAGCCTACTTTCCGGCCTGCGAAGATCTCTTACTTGAGCCAGTCCTGCGAGACGTGCTTGAGGCTGGTCCTCATGTGCCACTGGTAGGAGCACACGGAGGAGAAGCTCACGCCGCACGAAGCGCAGTTCGCCGCGTGGACTTGTCCCGTCCATCTATAGGCTACTTCCCGGCCTGCAAGGTTCTCTTACTTGAGCTGGTCCTGCGAGACGTGCTTGAGGCTGTTCCTCATGTGCCGCTGGTAGGAGCACATGGAGGAGAAGCTCACGCCGCACGCAGCGCAGTACGCCGGCGCGGATTTATCCTGGAAATTATTAATTTATTAATTGTCATGAAACGTACCTAAGAACCAGCGTGATAGAACTCTCTTTTATTCAAAAATACGTTAACTACATACATACATTAAATCATCTTGTTTTTTCTATTTAACAGTTAATCTATCTATACGGGAACACCTTAAAATTCCGAATTTCTTTTTTCCGAATATAATTTTTTCCGAAGCCAATGTTACGCTGAAGCTATTTTATATTATAGTAGTTTATGCAACAGTTGTATAAGAGAGGTCAAAAAAGACGAGTGGTGTGGTTACGATGTGAGCCGCAGGCGAACATCGTAAAGCAAGACGCCACGAGTATTTTTTGACTTAGTTATACACCGTTGCATACAATACTTTTTCTACGACTAGGTTTCAAATAAAATGCAAAATTAAATTAACAAAATTTTATTTATAGATTTTTACTCTTTAATATACCTAGGTTAGAATACGAACGAATGAAGCATAGAACAACAAACGAGCGGGAAACAATCGAAAACAACAAAATATGTGTCTATGGTTAACTTTGTTTTTAAATTGATGTGCACTTGCCAGGTTTCATATTTTTTTTAAAAGTTGCACAATCGATTTAACTTGTGAAATAGGGACTAAAAAACACCTAATGATTTGAGAAATGAATTCTTTTACCTGATTGGTCGATTTTAATATAGCTGCGTTCTGGTTCGTTGATACCAAATAAAATGTTTTTTTTTAAAGAGTTAAATTAGTAAAAGAGTTTACATACCAAAAAGAACCTAACGTTCCGATTGGCAGTCAATGTGTATTGTGATTGGTGGTTTAATTTGGTGAAGTATTTTGATTGGTTAAATTAACCTAGGTGTAAGCTTTGGCAGCTAGGCATATCGTTTTGGCTCGAAAAAGCACAAGTGCTGTTAAGGGGAATAGACTAGATAGACTTTTCTACGGAATGTTCTGTGGACATATTATCTATATTCTTATATTAGTGTTCGTGACTATATAAATGACAGATAAAAGTACAGGAGTAGGAAAAATGCATAATTGAATTGTCATACGTAGGTTAAGTTAGGTTTGATTTATAAGCGACTAGCGACCTGCCCGCGGCTTCGCCCGCGTGGAATGTATTGTACATATAAACCTTCCTTAAGAATCACTCTATCTATTAAAAAAAACCGCATCAAAATCCGTTGAGTAGTTTTAAAGATTTAAGCATACATAGGGACAGACAGCGCAAGCGACTTTGTTTTATACTATGTAGTGATAGCTAAAAGTTAAGTCTTCTAGAATTATATCTCTTTGGAATTATGTAGTGTACCCCTATGTATACATATACAAAAGGAGAAACTGGCTGGCTGATCGATCACACCCGACGCCCAAAACCGCTTGACCTAGGGACTTGAAATTTGCAAGGAATATTCCTTGGATATCCTAAGGATGCATTAAGAAGGGATTTTTAGACATTCATCTCCTAAAGGTGTTAAGTAAATAGCGGGAAATTCTAAGTATCGGGCGTCCTCAAGTTGTACAACTGTCGCATTGAGTGTACCTTGACGTGATGTTTCTCCATGTGTCGCTTCAAGCTGGCCTTCCACCGGAACACCTTCTCGCAGACCGTGCAGGGGAACGCGTTCTTCAGTTCGTGCACTGCTCTGGGAAATAAAAAGGATGTGCAAACTTTCCTTCTGTTCATATTTATCTTAAGGGAGAAATATCAGGGCATCATACAGATGATCCTAAATTAAGGTCTTGGAGGATTTCAAAAAAGGAGAGTTCGTTGTGGTTTTTTTTTATGTTCCCCAGCCAATTACTCGAAGACGGCTGGATCGATTTGGAAAACTTTTTTTATATACACACATATCATAAGTCCTCTATTATGCGTTCAAAACCCGTAGGAAATGGCCAGCATTATTACATCCATCTACTATGAGAACTTTATTGTATAGATTTTTTCATCACACTTGCACGTAAACAGTATCTAAACATACAGGTTAACTTGGCCGCAATGCCCCATATAAAACCCTCGACCTTTCTTTTTACCATAAAACCCAAGGTCGGTAAGTAATTTTTTTTTAATTTATAGTACAGCACACAGGTCATGCAAGTTCAAGCAAAGAGTTTACACGCAATTGAAAAATTGTCTTAAAATGTTATTTAAACAGGAATTTCATTGCAATCTCGCTACATGTTACTTAAATACTCAATTAATGTTCTTAATAATCGATTTTAATAGTTTTATGTATCAAAACGTCGTTTTTATTTTACACTCCTTCAGGGCTATATGTATACCTATGTAAGTATTTGCCCTTAACGTTTCTGAACGAAACATTTGTATAATCTGTGGAGTCCGCCCGCCATCCGCTTAAAAAAACTTCAAGTAATTCGTAATAATAGTTGTGCTGACTTGTGTATTAAAGCTGTAATTCATAGTTATTTACTCGCAAATGTGATGAAAAACATTGTATGTTTCACGGGCGGTACGGGAATTAGGAACCTCGACTCAGAAAATCCTCAGTCTTGTACTTCGGGCTTCTCCTAGAGCCTCGATCGTAATACCTTACTTACCGACCTTAATACACAATGTACTATTGTAACGTTATGAGTTTAATTTTGGAACAGCTGTCGAAACTCAAGAGGGTCTCTATTCTAGTATTCGTAGATATTAACCTGTCCTTTGATGTTGACCCATCCGACAGTCATTTGTCCTAAAGTCATTTCCGCCTCATGAAAAAACTTTTTAGTGTTGTTATAACACAACTCCAACCTAACCTAACCGCAGGTATTTTTGGAAAGCTTCAAAAGTGGTCTGACTAAGCTGAAAACCAGTTTAGGACAGTCAATAATTCCATGGTAGATGGTCCATTTGTGTGTCCTTTACAGCATCGTTTACTGATTTTCCTAAATAAAAAAGGCTGATGTCATCTGGAGAGAGTGTTATATCCCCTTTCAGTCCTAAGTCTTTAATATTGTTAACGTAGATAAGAAACAGTAGTGGACCTAATATAGATCCCTGGGGAATATCACATATGATGACTTGTGGCTCACGTTGGAAATCTTAAATTTTTATCACCTGGTATCCTGATTTGGGAGGTATGAGTAATAACTGAACAAGTTCTAACATGAGCAAGGGGTTAAGGGGGGGGGGGGGGGACATTCCAGTTTGAAAAGAAGTACCAGTTATTTATCCTCGTAAGGCCCAGTGTGCAATAGAATGTACATAATCAAGGCAACGACGATGCGCTGGCCTAGTTGGTAGTGACCCTGCCTACGAAGCTAGCGGTCCTGGGTTCAAAATGTTCAAATCCCGGTAAGGGCAGATATTTGTGTGATGAGCGCCAATATTTGCTCCCGAGTCATGGGTGTTTTCTATGTATGTCCTAACTCAACATGTGTTTATCGTTGTCTAGTACCCATAGTACAAGCCTAGAGCTTAGTTTGGGACTAGGTCAATTTATGTGAGATTGTTTCCCGTTTTTTTTTTTTTTTATTTAATTTGAACTGTGTGGCAATGGGAATAAAGTTTAACTTCCTATATACACAAACTGAAAATTGCATTATCGAACAAACGAAATTGAACTTTATTGCCTTGATGGTAGATTCAAAATCCACAAAGAACTTCCTGTTTGAAGTATGGTGGGTGTTACGAGGATAGGTATACGTACACCCTGTGGTTCATGAGCCCGGAGCGGTGGCTGAAGCTCTTGTCGCACTCGGGGCACTGCGCGCGCGCCTTGTGCGAGTCCTTGTGGTAGCGGTGCGTGTCGATGGAGCTGCAGAGGTACATGCTAGTGTCATAAACGTACAGGCTAGCGCACTGATTAAGGGGAGAACTGTACTGCAGTAGTGTAGTAGTAGTAGTACTGTAGTAGTAGTGTGTCTAACACGTTTAAAATGTTGCGTTATCTGTGGTCTCAAGGTGTCATGGTGACGGCTGAAGAGTCAATAAGGATTATCAATAGGCATCGGAGTTTTTGTCGCACGGTAAGACTAATAGCAAGCTATGGAGTCGTCATTTGCCATAAATCTAAACTCTTATTCATATTCATACTCATTTATTTAATTTATCTTAAAATGCCTCTATAGCGGTCGGTCGTGTATAATTTATCAAGGCCATTAGATAAATAAAAAAATCTATTAGATTATAAATTCATAACTTGAACTATTTTAACATACAATTCGCCACTAGTTTGGACTAAAACATTCGCCTCTGTCGTGTTTTAATGTATCTTTTGTTTGTTTATAAAATTTCGTAATTAAATCAGTATAAAAACGATAATTTTTTTTTATTGTAATTTTTATTTTCCAAATATAACATTAAATAATAGTTTCTTAACTCGTCAACGTTGTTGTGCTTGATTATTAAAAAAAAACTGAATAAATGAGTATGAATATGAATAAGAGTTTAGATTTATGGCAAATGACGACTCCATAGCTTGCCATTAGTCTTACCATGCGACAAAAACTCCGATGCCTAATTATCAAGATGATAATTACGCTACATAAAAGACGATCCTTCCTTCAAGCTATTTTACTTCATGGTCTATGCCACAATAAATTCGACTGTACCGCAATAGTAAATAAAATTTGTTATCTTGTTCGAAGAAGTGTTAACATGAGGGAGGCGCGCGCACGCCGACTGTTTGTGACGTCCCAGTGCCGCACCAGGGCCGGGCTGCGCGCGCCTCTGCGTCGGCTGCTCGCTCAGTAAAATGAGCTTTTTACCGACTTAGATATATTTAATTTATCAGCTTCTCGTTATAGAAAAGCCATATCAGTGTGATGTTCCTTGATAAATACTTGTAATGATACGCAGCACTCAACTGAACGGTTTATTCGCTAACAGCAAACTGCCACATGTCTTCTAATCTACCCACATTTACCTAAATACTACATTCCCTCCACCAATAATATACAAAATACTTGACTATAAATAAAGCTATTATGTTTTGTAATTGACGTGTTTGTTCCTGGTAATACGTTTCGGAAAACGACGTCCATCCATGTCAACAGCGCGGTGATGCGGTTCTGTTAAAGAATCCACCGCCAAGGGTTCCGGCGGATCTTCACCCAGCTGCTCCTGCTCAGTCTCGCTTTCCCCCTCTTCGGTAGGGGAACGGGCCGGCGAAGCGAGGCTTGCGAATGATGTGTCCGGGGATGCCTCTGGGGTATTATACTCGTTGTTCCCATCGACTGTGTCCGAAATATTCCTTTGCAAAGTTGGAATATCCCCATCATATAACTCCTCTTCCTCGGCATTACTGCCCTTGTACATTAATAGCTGATCAGCGTGCTTTTTGGCCGTTACATTTAAATCTGGGATACTGACTATGAACATTCTTGATCCTACTTTTCTCTCGATGACACCCTTCTTCCATATGTTCTTGGTTCCATTTTTATAAAAAGTTTTAATTAGTACTTTGTTTCCTATTTTAAAATCACATTTTCTTTGTCCCCCGTACTGATTAGTTTGTAAGATCTGTTTGGTAAGAACATTTTCATTAGGTGAGGAACCCGACGGCAGGTCACGTGACGCGGTGTTATCGCTGTTATCAGTGCGCGACGGATCGCCGCAGAGCAGATCGTGTCGACTACGTAACGGGCGGCCCATCAACAGCTGTGCCGGCGAGAAACCGGTTGTACAATGAACAGAGTTCCTGTAGTCAAATAAGAATTTATTTAATTTTATGTTAAAAACTGACTTTGATAGATTTTGTGCAAGTATTGCCTTTATACCTTTTTTTATAGTTTTAACACTATTTTCTGCCTGTCCGTTGGAAGCGGGATGGTACGGAGCAATAGTTAAATGCTTAATGCCGTTACAGCTACAAAAATCGGCCATTTGAGATGAACAGAAATTAGATGCATTGTCTGTAACTAAAGTATGTATAGGTCCGAATCTGCTAAACATTTCCGCTAATTTATTAATTATGCTAGCGCTATTCGTCTGAGTCATTGCGTAACACTCCACCCACTTGGAGTGCGCGTCGACGGCAACGAGGAACTGGCGGCCCTGCACGGCGCACATGTCCAGGTGCAGGCGCTGCCACGGCCCACCCGGGAACGGCCACGGCGCGAGGGCACAGCGGCCCGGGGCGTTTCTCAGCGTAATACACACACCACATGAACCAATTTTTTCTTCTATGTGTTGGTCTATTTGAGGCCACCACATGCGTTTCCTAGCTTCAGCCTTAGTTTTTACTACCCCCTGGTGTGTTTCATGTAGTTCGTTTAATAGTTGTTCTCGGAAAATTGCTGGGATCACAATTTTATGACCGCGCAAAATGCAACCCTCCTCCAAAGTCAATTCCAATCGGCAATTGAAATACGGTGTTAATTCGCCATCCGTATTTTTACGGGGCCATCCATTTTCAATGTGGGACTTAACTTTAGTTAAAATGTTGTCTTTTTTTGTTTCTGAACAAATATCGTGCGCTGTAACGGGTTTGAGACAGCTCGACATAAAATTGATGTAGGTGGCGCGGTCTGGCTCACCGGCGCCGGCGCTGCGCAGCGGCTCGTGTGCCGTGGCCCGCGACAGATAATCCGCAATGTTATTTTCGCTCCTTATAAATTCTATGTTGTAATTATATGCTGACATAAATAGAGCGTAACGTTGCAATCTGTTTGCTGCCAATTCGGGGACACCCTTTATGCACCCAAAAATGGACACAAGGGGTTTATGGTCCGTCCTTAGTGTAAACGGTACGGATCTACCGTAAAGATAATAATGGAATTTTTTTATTCCAATAATAATTGCCGTAGCTTCCCGCTGTATCTGCGCATAATTGTTCTCGCTGAGCGAGAGCGACCGAGAGGCGTACGCGACAACGCGCTCGGAGCCGTCAGGCTGCGCCTGCGCCAGTACGGCGCCCAGCGCCGGCCCCGCGTCCGTCGTGAGGATGGTGGGGCACTCGGGGTTGTAGTGCGCAAGCACCCGCTCTCCAGCTAGCTCCTCCTTTATCTGACGGAATGACGACTCTTGTTCCTCTCCCCAACGCCATTTACAGTCTTTTTTAAGCAATTTATACAACGGGTTTAATATGCCTGATGCATTGGGCACAAACGACCGATAATAATTCGTCATGCCCAAAAAAGATTGAAGCTCGGACACGTTTTTAGGACTGTTTACTTTTAAAATGGGTTCTACTTTACTTTTTGACTTATGTAGACCAAATTTATCTATAACAAATCCTAAATATTCAACGGACTCTTTAAATAGCTCACATTTGTCTTTTTTTAAACGCAGACCTGCATTTTGGAACCTACTTAAAACTTGCTCTAATCTTCCTATATGAACTTGTCGATTCGGACCCGTAACAAGTATGTCATCAAGAAAAATGCAAATTCCCTCAATACCCGACAAAAGCTTTTCTATAATTTGCTGGAAAAGACAAGGGGCACTTGACAGACCGAACACTAGCCTCGTATAGCGGAAAAGCCCTTTGTGTGTATTTATACATGTCAAGTCTTTCGATGCGTCATCCAGCTCGCACTGGTTGTACGCTCTTGAGAGGTCAAGTTTCGAAAATTCCTCACCCCCATGCAATTTTGAGAAAATGTCCTCAATACGGGGCAGAGGATAAATAAATAAAATAAAAAATAAAAATAAAAATAAAAAAGCCTTTTATTTCTCGCATTCATAAATTAAATTAAATTACATGCCGTTAAAAAGTTCATTATTTTTGATATACTTGTGTTACATTTTAGATATTATATTAAATATTTCATTTGACAGTTCTCCACCAATGGTAAATTAATTTCACATTTTAAAAAGTTAAAACAATAATAAGTATATTGAATTTAATAATAATAATAATTAATATATTAAATTTTTGACGTTATTAATAAGTGGTCAAATAATTTTTTATGTTTAAATAGATTTTTGTTTGACATTCTAAAATTGTATATAAAAACAAAAACAAAATAGCAACCATTAGGTAATTCCTATTTTAGATCATAGTTATAATTTAGAGTTGATAATAATTTCCATAGATCCATATTTAATAGTTAATAATTACATTGTAAGTTCAATTTAGAATATTATTACTTGACTTTGCAAATAAAATATATACCTAATGGTAGCCATTATTAGTACTAGGTATTTAAATTGTCATGCAAGAACCCCTCTTGCGAGAGTAAAGGCCTCCTCCAGAGATGACCAGCGTTTTCGATCCCTCGCTTCTTTTAACCATTTTAGTCCGGCAATTTTTGTCAGTTCATCTGACCATCTAGTTATCGGTCTTCCTCGTTTCCTAAAGCCACTTGGGCCATCCCACGATGTCAAACGTATGGTCCAGCGGTCATCGCTCATTCTCGCCACGTGTCCTGCCCATCTCCACTTTAGTTTAAGAGCGTAAGTGAGAGCGTCAATTACTTTTGTCTTTTGTCTGATGGTGGTGTGACGTATTTTGTGAATTTTTCTTATTTTCATCATGCTTCTCTCCATACTGCGCTGGCAGGTCGTAATCTTGTTTTTAACTCGCTGTGTAAACTTCCATGTTTGGCAGGCGTACGTAAGAGATGGTAGAAGGCAGGAGTCCATGACTTTTTTCTTGACTTTGTTAGGCATCTGGCTTTTTAAGATTTCCTTTAGGCTCCAAAATTTCTTCCACGTACCTGTTATCCTTCTTTGTACTTCTTCATCGTTGCTAAGTTTTTGGAAGGAAATTCGTTTTCCTAAGTATATGTAGGACTCTACATATTCTAACGGTGAGTTGTCTAAGCAGATAGGGTTTTCAGCGGCGTTCGTCATGAGTTTCGTTTTGCTCTGGTTTACTTCTAGTCCCACGTTCCTGCTAGCAAGTTGGAGCGCTTGTAACATTGAATTTAGCTCTTCACTATTTTCTGATAGGAGGACAATATCATCAGCAAATCTCAGGTGGCTAATATATTTACCATTGATACATAATCCAACTCTATTCCAGTTCAGTTTTCCAATAATTGACTCTAGTACCGCTATGAATATTCGAGGCGATAGGGGGTCACCCTGCCGCACTCCTCTCTTGATAGTAATGGGTGGTCCTGTAGTTTCTAGTTTTACCCTACTTATGTTATTCTCGTAGAGATATTTAAGGACTCTAATATATATTTTCTCAACATTTTGTGATTCTAGTGTTTCCCATATTGCAGGGTGAAATATGGTATCGAAAGCTTTCTGGTAGTCTATAAAAGCTAGGTAGAGTGGTCGCTGAAACTCTTGGTATTTTTCTATGATCATTTCTAAAGAGTGGATATGGTCTATGGTGGAGTAGCTCTTTCGAAACCCAGCTTGCTCAATTGGTTGACTTTTTTCTAACGAGCAACTAATCCTTTTTTCTATAATGGATGCGAATAATTTGTAGAGTGCAGGCAGAAGGCTAATCGGTCGATAGTTGGCTATATTTTTGGGGTCCCCTTTTTTGTATAGTAAAGTAATGTTTGACTCAGACCATTCCCTTGGTGTTGTAGCTGACTTCAGTATCGTATTGAACAAATGGGCTAGTGGCTTTGACAGAAGTGCACATGCTATTATGATAGCCTCGTTTATTACTTTATCTGGCCCCGGGCTTTTATCTGCCTTAAGTCTTTTTACCACTCTAACGATTTCAACTTCGTCAACCGGTGTTACGACAAGATCATCCGTTTCATTTTTCAGCTGGTATTGCTGCGATTCTTGATGTGTTGGAGCGTTGTACAGTTCCTTGTAGAAGTTGGTTGCTATCTGTAGTATGTCTTTTCTGTCGTGTGTTGTTTTTTGGGAGCCGTGAGCTCCTTCTATCCATGTTTTATATGAACGGAGTTCCCTGTAAGCTTTTTTAAGACTGCCCGTAGAGTTTAAATGATGTTCAAGGACATGTATTCGATGGTTAGAGTAGTCTTTTCGAACGTATTTGCTAACCAGTTTGTATAGGGCTTTCAACTCATTTTTAGTAGATTTTGTCTTTGGTTTAATTTTATGTAAGTCGCGTCTGCGTTGTATCAACTTCCTAGTATGTGCTGAGATCACACTGCCTTTTGATCTATCTAATCCTGGTACAAGGGCTTTCTTTAGGCTTGTTTCTAGTGTTTTTATTAATTTGTCGTAACATTCTTGCACCGATTCAGTTTCGTTGTAGTTTGTAAGGTCTTCTTTTTGTTCGTTTAGAGATTCCAAGTATCTAGATATTTCTTGTTCGTTTTTCAGTGTGCTCATCGAATACTTAGCGTAATTTGTTCTGCTCTTTTTTAATTTTTGTATTTGGAGTGTTGCTCTTACCATTCTGTGGTCTGTGGGGAAGTTCAAATTCATCACTTGTATATTTTGTATATTTTTGTGTAAATTTGTAAGGATAAAGTCGAGTTCGTTTTTGGTGTTCCCGTCCGGAGAACGCCAGGTCCATTTTTGGTTACTTTTCTTCTTAAAGAAGGTGTTGGTAATGGAGAGTTTGTTTTCATATGCGAATTCTACCAGTCTTTCGCCTCTGTTGTTTCTTTCGCCATATCCGTGGGTTTTCATTATTAAGTTTTCTTCCGGTTTAGGTTTGCCTATTTTAGCATTGAAATCGCCCATTACTAAAATTTTGTTTCCAGATAGTTTTAAGGCTTTATTTATG
The DNA here is from genome assembly GCA_927399475.2 of Acleris emargana. NCBI lineage: Eukaryota > Metazoa > Arthropoda > Insecta > Lepidoptera > Tortricidae > Acleris > Acleris emargana. Next base: position 2,428,405 of record OV656862.1, read on the forward strand.
GTTTCATAAAAAGTCTCTATTTCTTCATCTTGTGCAGCATCAGTGGGAGCATATACTTGAATGAAACTAATTTTAAAGTTATTTACATTTAGCTTCAATAGAGCTACGCGCTCTGACAGACCAGTAAAGCTCTCAATATAGCTTTTTAAGTACTTTTTAACTAGAAATCCTACCCCATACAAGCCTGGTGTCTCTCCTATATAGTGGAAGATAATATTGTCGTGCTCTTCAATCGAGTTTCCCAGACGGCGCGTTTCAGAAAGGCCAATTATATCATATTTCACGTTTTGAAGGGCTTCCATTAGTTCTAACAGGCGAGCGTGGGTCGGTAGAGTTCTCACGTTGTAAGTCGCGATGTGAAGTAGCTTATCATTCTTATTTTTTTCGTTTGTATTTGTATTTTTAATATTTTTTACATTTTGTACGTTATATGACTCTGAAGGGTTTTGGTCTACGTCTCCCACGGGGACCGGCCGGATTGGGAGAGGGTTGATGTTATCGTTAGATGTGACGTTACAATGTGTGGAGAGAGAGGAGGAGGCCACGTTTTTTCATGCTTCTTCTGTTCTTTTAATGTAAGACAACATTGAGTTGCTGTTTGTCTTGTGTTTTTTGTTAATTCTGGTTTTGTGATTCGTGCTTCCAGCAATTTCAGAGTTCGGGGGGGTTGCTTGAGGTGGTGATACGGAGAGCTGTCTTTTGTTGTTGTATGTTCCTGAGTTTTTTTCTTTTATAATTAACTTGTCGTATTTTATGAACGCGATATTCCCCTTTTCCCTCTCTTTGAGTTGTTGTTCCTTGAGCTCTTCTCTTTTTTTTAATATGTTTGCTGGAAACTCTTCCTTAAGGTAAATATTACTGCCTTCCAAGTTCTTCTTATTTTTTAGAATTTTTACTTTTTTACCTAGTGTAGAGAATGTTACAGATATGGGTCTCGGTCGGTTTCCCTTTCTACCAATTCGTCTTACTGATTGAATCTCAAATTCTTGAATCTCTTCTTTTATTTTGTTTTTTATTATATTTGTTATGTTATTCTGTAAGTCTAGGTAAGATTTTTCGTTCTCATTTTCGTCAACTCCGAAAAACATTACATTTCGTTGAACATTATGCTTCTCTAGTATGTATAATCTGTTTTCTTGATCCTCAACTTTTGTTTTTATTTCAGTCATATCGTTATTTATTTCAATGAATTTTTTATCCAAATGTGATGTTATTTTTGAACTTATTTTTTCTTCTAACTGCTCAAATTGAGAATCGATGGACGAAAATCGTTGTGAGAATTCAGTTTTCATTTCCAGTAAAAGTTTTTGAAGATCCTCCATGTTTTCTACAAGTGGTGCCCTCTAGCGTGATTTTGTCGTACTATGATTAACTCCTCTTCCCTGTCGACCCCCACGCTAGATCGATCGAGCGTTGTAGTTTTTACGTTTAGCAACAGATGGCGCCAGTTACTATGGCAGATGTGGATAGATGATTAGTGACTTTTGTCTTGGGAGATAACCTTAAATGTTTTTCTAGGTTATATTTATGTTTTCGTCGTATGTTTTGATGCACTACACAATCTGGCTTTTTCTGTTTCTTTGTCTTTTTTCAGGGATAGAATTATGACTAAAGTTTCTTAAAGCACTTGTAAAATTGTTCGAGGTGATTAATTGTTTGTCACTAAGATAGTTCGCTTATTATTTGTTGCACTGTTTATTATAGTCACTGCCTTTATTTATTGCACTTAGTCACTAACTTTTCTTCGTATCTTGAGATTTTTATAGCTTATAGCATGTTCTAGCTTATTTAAAGTAATATTTTAAACGGGAGTTGATGTTTCTGTACGCACAGTAGCGCCCTCTACCTTATCAGTAGGGGCAGAGGATAATTGTCAATAAATAGGGCCTTGTTAAGAGTTACTGAGTAATCCCCGCAAATTCTTATGTTGCCGTCAGGCCTCAACACGGGGACAGTGGGAGTAGCCATTTCGGAATGACTAACTTTTTCTAAAATTCCTAAATCTAACAATCGGTTCAGTTCCTCCTCCACTTTAGGTTTTAAGGCCAGAGGCACGGGTCGGGGCTTAAACAATTTAAACTGCGCGTTATCCTTAATTTTTAAATGTATTTTATATTGATTGAATTTACCTAATTCATTGGTAAAAATATCCGAGTATTTGTTTGCTAATGAATTTATAAAATCATTCTCGCTTAAGTTATTGCAATTTTGGTTACAAAAATGTAAATCGAATTTGCTTATGTAGTCTCGTCCCAGCAAGGGGGGTTGGCTAATTTTGGTTTCAATAATAAATAAATCAAGATCTATTGTTTTTTCCTCAACACCTCGCCGCTGAGCGCGCCCGGCGCTGCCGCCGGCGGCCCCTGCCCGGCCGTCGCGCAGCGCGAACACCTCGCCGCTGAGCGCGCCCGGCGCTGCCGCCGGCGGCCCCTGCCCGGCCGTCGCGCAGCGCGAACACCTCGCCGCTGAGCGCGCCCGGCGCTGCCGCCGGCGGCCCCTGCCCGGCCGTCGCGCAGCGCGAACACCTCGCCGCTGAGCGCGCCCGGCGCTGCCGCCGGCGGCCCCTGCCCGGCCGTCGCGCAGCGCGAACACCTCGCCGCTGAGCGCGCCCGGCGCTGCCGCCGGCGGCCCCTGCCCGGCCGTCGCGCAGCGCGAACACCTCGCCGCTGAGCGCGCCCGGCGCTGCCGCCGGCGGCCCCTGCCCGGCCGTCGCGCAGCGCGAACACCTCGCCGCTGAGCGCGCCCGGCGCTGCCGCCGGCGGCCCCTGCCCGGCCGTCGCGCAGCGCGAACACCTCGCCGCTGAGCGCGCCCGGCGCTGCCGCCGGCGGCCCCTGCCCGGCCGTCGCGCAGCGCGAACACCTCGCCGCTGAGCGCGCCCGGCGCTGCCGCCGGCGGCCCCTGCCCGGCCGTCGCGCAGCGCGAACACCTCGCCGCTGAGCGCGCCCGGCGCTGCCGCCGGCGGCCCCTGCCCGGCCGTCGCGCAGCGCGAACACCTCGCCGCTGAGCGCGCCCGGCGCTGCCGCCGGCGGCCCCTGCCCGGCCGTCGCGCAGCGCGAACACCTCGCCGCTGAGCGCGCCCGGCGCTGCCGCCGGCGGCCCCTGCCCGGCCGTCGCGCAGCGCGAACACCTCGCCGCTGAGCGCGCCCGGCGCTGCCGCCGGCGGCCCCTGCCCGGCCGTCGCGCAGCGCGAACACCTCGCCGCTGAGCGCGCCCGGCGCTGCCGCCGGCGGCCCCTGCCCGGTCGTCGCTCGTATAGCCTGACGCGCGCTTCGTGTTGCTTGAGCTAAATGCAGAGCCTTATTGAAAGTTAGCTGTGCGACACTTTCTGTAAACAATTTCTCCCTTTCCTTAGCGTTCTCGAGTCCAAGAACGAATCTATCACGTAACGCAGTATCTAGCTCCGTTGTGAATCCACAGAACTGCGCTAAACTTCTCACTCGCGCCGCCCAATCACCCAGATCTTCACCCGGCCGCTGCTCCGCTTTATAGAAAGTATATCTCTCGTCGAAAGCGCACTTTGGTAACTCGAAGTGTGTGTCCAGCTTCTCTAAGAGACTTTTGTACTCCACGCTGTTCAGCGTAAGAGGGTGAACTAGGTCTCTCGCGACGCGGTAGGTTTCTTCCACTAGCGTCGTGAGGAGTATGGAGCGTCGCTTCGTACCTGCTTTATCGGATTCATCCGTCAGGTCGTTAGCGTTACACATCGATTCAAACCGCTCCTTAAAAATACTCCATTCTTGTGCACTGTGGTCGAAAGTGAGGTTGCCGCCGAAAATCACGTTCGAGTTGTTCGACATCGCGTATTCACAAATATTTCACAGTTTTAACTCAATATACACGCGTCAGATACGTATTCGTCGCCAATTGTGATGTTCCTTGATAAATACTTGTAATGATACGCAGCACTCAACTGAACGGTTTATTCGCTAACAGCAAACTGCCACATGTCTTCTAATAATCTACCCACATTTACCTAAATACTACAATCAGAAGCCTTAGGTTAGCTATGTAGTTGATTTATACCACTTTGCTTATATAATGATCCATGTATGTTGTGTACCTTAGTAAGTGCTTTAAAAATTAAATTGTACCTTAGCATAGCATTTCATAAGCACGTTCCTTGCAAGATGACATGTATTAGTAATATGTGAAAATGTAGTAGACTGTACTTGACCTGTATTTATAACAATTCTTATTCTGTAACATACCTTGTTCAGTTGTTTTTTGTCCCATGAAAAATAAATAAATAAATAAATAATTGACGAAAAAAAACCGGTCAAGTGCAAGTCCTAACACACGAAGTGTTCTGTACCATTCTAGTATGGGAATCTCCTCATTTTTTAACCCCCGAAGCACAGTGCTGCCGCCGAATGGCAGAACGCTGCAACTCGAGTTACAGCGTTTTGTGTTAACTTGCATCAAACGATTCCTCATGAGTGCTTTTATCATACCAACAGAAGATCTTTTATAAATATGTTCTATTTTAGGCGCCAGAAAACTGTCAAAACGCGGTAACTCTGCATAAGACTAACCAAAACATCATGACTGCAATTGTGACGTTTTATACCAAGACCGTTAATGCTCTCTCATTACCACAGAACGCTGTAAGTACTAAATGGCCATTGCCTCGGAAAGAGGAACGGACCACTTGCAGCGTTTTGCATTCTTTGCATATCCATCAATTCAAAACGCGGCAGCAGAGTGAAAAATAATAGGTGGTTTCTAGCGTACAACTTAAAAACCTTTAAACGCCTTTTCTCGAAACTAGGGTTTCTGACTTGCAGCTTTTTGCCGTTGGACGGCAGAGTGGGGGTCTTCATACGTTTGGCTTGTGTGTACATGTGTGTGTATGTCTGTGTGTATCTGTGTGTCTGTCGGTTTTCTATGAAGTAGTAGGGGTAGCCAGGTTTCATGAAATTCAGTTGGGCCGTTTTAAAGATATCAGTTCCTTGTCACTTTCTGTCCTATTCAAATAAGGATAGAGCAAATTAAAACACGCTTTAGCGTTTATGAATAAGGGAAATAATATAGACAACAATACCAAAATATGCAAATCATATTTTGTTACACTAGTTTTGATTGTTTGTAGGAACCGGATGTATCACAGACAGCTTACTTGGATATTTTCCCGCAGAGATTGCAATGGTACTGCTTGAGCGAGATGGCGTGCACGCCGTAGTAGTGCTGTTGCATCACCTTCATGTCCTGCGTGCGCTTGCGGCAGATACTGCATTCGTACCTGCACGGAACAACTTGTATGTATAACAAGGACATACAATCGCGTATTACGGAAATACATTCTCAATACATTAGTATAACAAAACGTCACAAAATTCTAAATTCTGGGCCTTTATTCAACTCGGTAAAAAGCATATCGTGTGTGAGCTGGGGACTGATTTTTGACTTTCGAGCGCTCGATTTCAAAACCGAGCGGTAGAAAATATTCAGTAGTCAGTCATTGACAGTAATGGCGGCTGACGTCATAACAATACCACAACAGGTTAACTACGATATCGTTATTACCGCCTCGAATACTGGCTCAGATTATTTATTTAATAAATTGACCACATGAGGGCTCTTCCACATGTTGGTATTTAAAAAATCCGCACATCAGACACACCCACACCCAAACACACATAGTAGTCAAACTTACTGTTGCTCCCCTCTTTTTGCATCGGGGGTTAAAAAGTCACATTAGTAGAGTAAAAACGCAAGCGTTCCTAATTACTAGAACTAACTAACTATTAGAAATATCTCACCTCCTTGTATGCCTCTTGTAATGCGCGGTGAAGGAGTCAACCGAGGCAATGACAGTCTTGCAGATCGGGCAGCTGTAGTCACCCAGCTCCTGGAAAATGAACTGCTGTTATACTCATCGACCGATCGAAGTGCTTATGTACTTGTACCGCGCCTGCAGCTAGCTCTCTGGTCGCGCCGCGCTATCATCCCCTGATACACACTATGTTACGTCTACTTACCGGCGCGTGTTTGTTCACGCGGTGTGCCTGATACGACCGGCTGTAGTTGAACGCGATCAGGCAGCTGTCGCACTTGTACTGCGCCTGCAGATAGCTCTCTGGTCGCGCCGCGCTATCGTCCCCTGATACACACTATGTTACGTCTACTTACCGGCGCGTGTTTGTTCACGCGGTGCGCCTGATACGACCGGCTGTAGTTGAACGCGATCAGGCAGCTGTCGCACTTGTACTGCGCCTGCAGATAGCTCTCTGGTCAGCGCCGCGCTATCATCCCCTGATACACACTATGTTACGTCTACTTACCGGCGCGTGTTTGTTCACGCGGTGTGCCTGATACGACCGGCTGTAGTTGAACGCGATCAGGCAGCTGTCGCACTTGTACTGCGCCTGCAGATAGCTCTCTGGTCGCGCCGCGCTATCGTCCCCGGATACACACTATGTTACGTCTACTTACCGGCGCGTGTTTGTTCACGCGGTGCGCCTGATACGACCGGCTGTAGTTGAACGCGATCAGGCAGCTGTCGCACTTGTACTGCGCCTGCAGATAGCTCTCTGATCAGCGCCGCGCTATCATCCCCTGATACACACTATGTTACGTCTACTTACCGGCGCGTGTTTGTTCACGCGGTGTGCCTGATACGACCGGCTGTAGTTGAACGCGATCAGGCAGCTGTCGCACTTGTACTGCGCCTGCAGATAGCTCTCTGGTCGCGCCGCGCTATCGTCCCCTGATACACACTATGTTACGTCTACTTACCGGCGCGTGTTTGTTCACGCGGTGCGCCTGATACGACCGGCTGTAGTTGAACGCGATCAGGCAGCTGTCGCACTTGTACTGCGCCTGCAGATAGCTCTCTGGTCGCGCCGCGCTATCGTCCCCTGATACACACTATGTTACGTCTACTTACCGGCGCGTGTTTGTTCACGCGGTGCGCCTGATACGACCGGCTGTAGTTGAACGCGATCAGGCAGCTGTCGCACTTGTACTGCGCCTGCAGATAGCTCTCTGGTCGCGCCGCGCTATCGTCCCCTGATACACACTATGTTACGTCTACTTACCGGCGCGTGTTTGTTCACGCGGTGCGCCTGATACGACCGGCTGTAGTTGAACGCGATCAGGCAGCTGTCGCACTTGTACTGCGCCTGCAGATAGCTCTCTGGTCGCGCCGCGCTATCGTCCCCTGATACACACTATGTTACGTCTACTTACCGGCGCGTGTTTGTTCACGCGGTGCGCCTGATACGACCGGCTGTAGTTGAACGCGATCAGGCAGCTGTCGCACTTGTACTGCGCCTTCAGATAGCTCTCTCTAGTCGCTTCGCGCTCGCGCTCCGCCAGCATCTCCTCGTAAGACAACTCTATGGTTATTATCTTTGATTCCGCTTCGGTGGGTCGTCTTTTGGTCTAAAAAATGAAGAAAAAATATGTAGTTGAATGGTGGCAACAGAATTTCTGGTAAACATACTCGTAGATCCACCGAGTTCGGACTCGTTAATTGGATTATACTCGTGCCTGCAATTAACCTAACCTAACCTCAGCACTCCTACCTTAAGAAGCTTCATTATGTACCAGTTACATAAATAACTACATATTTTCGTTTGGTGTTTTTTGTACAATTTTAGATAGCTAAATTTGAAACATGAAACCTCTTTAGTCAGAAATGATGTACGAAATAGTTGCAAATTTTAAAATTAAAGTCATTATCATTACTTTCTAGGGACTAAAAACTAGCCATAACTCCCACGGGAACAATTTAGGCCATTGTCCTTCTGTATACAGACATGGAATAATACCATTTACGAGCAAGTGTGATGAAATAGTACATTGTTTAACAAGGGACTAAAAAAAAGCAATAATGACACGAGATGTTTAGCCACGCGAGCGAGCGAGAGTGACCATAGTCCGAGTGTTATTATGGTTGTTTAATCTCGTGTTAAAAACTCTACTTTTCACATCGAAAGCGAGAAAAAAAACGACGTTCTATACGACGTTTAGGAGTCGCGCGCGTGCAGCCGATCTGCTCGGACGTGCGTACTAGCGAGTCGTGGACTATGTCTTCAAAAGTGGTAAAATGTGCATCATGCAACATCGTGATCAACGAAGTACTTGCGTTTGTTGATAACAAGCTGGACCTGATGAACGATGAAAGTCTTAGCAGGATTTGTGTTACTGCCTTTTCTGAAGCGGATATAACAGCCGCGAAGAAACTGCTATTTGAATCCCTACCGGGAGCAAAGCATATGACCAGGAAGATAAAGATAAAGATAAAGATAAAGATAATTTTATTTGTTAAACATGAGTTGAGTAATTTTTATACAGGTGTTCTATATATTCAATGTTCTTCATGTTTTGCCTTTCGGCGTACAAATTATTCATATTATTATATTGTATGGCTCTTATATTAATATACTATTTACAATGCTATGTCATTTAAAAATTCACTAATACTATAATAACATTTTTCTATTAATAGTCCCTTATCTGTCTTGGTATTTTATTATAAATGCGAGGTGCCATAACAAAAATGCTTTTCCCAAGTAGTGCCGTTTTTGTAAGTGGAACGCTTGCTTTACCATCATCACGTGGTCTAAGAATTTTATTAGCGTGTTTATTTCGCTTAAATATATTAGGGTTACATTTAACTAATAATGCTATTTCATAAATATATATCGAAGGAAAGGTTAATAATTTATACTTAACGAAATATGGCTTAACACTATCTGTTGGTTTTAAGCCGATCATTGCCCTAATGCACCTCTTTTGGCTTTTTAATATTTTTTCGCGGTCTGTGCAATTTCCCCAAATGACCACACCATACCTAAGGATCGACGCTACTAAAGCATGGTATGCTGTCAATACAGTTTCAATGTTGACTATTTGTTGCAACTTATAAAGTGCGTAGGACGCCTTAGCTAATTTTGAACATACTAATTCTATTTGTTTTTTCCAATTAAGTGATTGATCTATTTGAACTCCTAAGAAACGTATAGATTCCACTTCATCTAATTTGCAACCTTGATAAGTAATACTAGTTTGTGGTATAGTAGATTTGCGTTGACTAAAATGCATTAAATTAGTTTTGGTTAAATTTACCTGTAGGTTGTTATATTTAAGCCAAGAAATAATATTTTTTAACGTATTATTTATATCATTCTCGTATGTGTTTTTATCGTTGCAATCTACTATTACTGTACAGTCATCGGCAAATAAAGTCATCGGGTTGTCTACTATTCTAGGTAAATCGTTAATATAAATAATAAATAATAGTGGACCCAGAACGGAACCCTGTGGAACTCCATACTTGATTTTGCGACTCTCCGATCGAAAAGCAACTTCTTTTTTTGACCTCGAATCAATTCTAGATATCTGTACATATTGTTCTCGATCTCTCAAATATGATTCTAATAACTGATGAATGTTGCCTCTTATTCCGTAAGCATATAGTTTTTTTAAAAGAATTTGATGATCTACAAAATCAAAGGCTTGAGTCATATCCATGAATATAGCGCAAGTTGGTTTTCGAATATCCATATTTTTTGTTACAATTTCCAGTAAATTTAATATTGCCATAACTGTAGACTTATTTTTTCGAAAACCTTGTTGCTCCTTCGTTAAAATACATTTATTTTCGAAGTACGAGTACAATTGTCCATGTATAAATTTTTCAAAATTTTTTGCGAATATTGATAAGAGTGCAATTGGTCTGTAAGAATTCATATCTTCCTTGTCGTTTTTTTTATAAAGTGGTTTTATGATACCTATCTTTAGACTGTCAGGAAAGATACCTTCACTAATGCTGAGATTTATAAGATAGTTTAGGTGAGGTGCTATGCACTCCGCGACATATTTAACAACTTTTGTCCGTACTCCATCATGTCCTACACTATTACTGTTTTTTAATTGTTTTATGATTTTATATACATCCATAGGGGTGCTTGGTGCCATAAACATAGATGTTAATGTTGTTTTAATCTTCTGATGAATATTACCGTCTGCAACGTTTTTTTCCGAAGTCTTATTAATGTAATAATCATTAAAAGCATTCGCTATAGGGGGATGGAAAGACACGGCGAGACATGGATGACATATTATCAGTATTAAGAGTAGCTGACCAGGAAGACATCCCTATTTTCGTTGCAAGAGACCTCGGAAAACTACCCCCTGTACTTTTCGATCACGTCGATGTTACAAGGATTATGCAGGATTTGAACGTATTAAAGCAGGAGGTAAGGCAGGTCAAAGAAAGTTACGCTACCAGCGAGCAACTGCAATCTGTAGTATCGGAATTGCAAATATTAAAACAGACTTCGTTGATAAACAATTATGGGGGTAGTTCCAATGTTAACAGCAAGCGGGGAGCCTGCTTGATGAACAGTTTTAACTATGATAGTGGCCCCATGGGATTGCAACACCTAGAAAACGAAGGTATGTTGAAAGAAGTCCATAGTGTCTCGTCATCATTATCACCCAAACAAGCAGAGTATCGACCAATTCAAATACCGCTCAAACCAAATGAGGGTAGTTCTGCATGCAAGCAAAATAAGGCAAATAGTTTTGTTATGAACGAAGCGGCAGTTGAGATTACACCAGATGAGAAGATAAGCAGACCGGCTTTAGTGAGCAAGCAAAACGCTAGCGGAGGCGATAAGGCGGTGACTCATTCGTCACAGCTGACCCATAATGTTCCGATACACACGGACGCTCAGAGTGATACACCTCATAACGGCTCGTTTGCAGACGTCGCTCGAGACGGGAAGTGGAAAACAGTGTCAAGGAAAGGTAAAAAGACATGGGAACAGAAAAACAAGACGAGTACCCGGTTTATTGGACAGAAAGGAGTAGCGACAACGGACCCCCAGTATAAATTTAAAGCCGCAGAAATCAATGTACCGATTTATATTTATAATGTAGCGAAGGAGACGTCCGTGTGTGACATTGCTAACTACATTGAGAATAAAACGCAGCTAATATTAATGTTAGTGAAAGTGAACATGAAGGCGCAAAAACCTTACAACTCTTTTAAGGTATTTGTGCCTACTCATAAACTAGATATATTCATGAAAAATGATTTTTGGCCTGAAGGTGTATCTTATCGCCGTTTTATTAATTTTATGCCTAAAACAGACACGGAAAAGTCACTTATAGCTCACAATGGTTAATACAGTTAAATTAGTTACGTTTAATTGCAAAAACGTTAAGAGATCTGTCGAGTGTGTAAGAAAACTGTGTAAATCAGCTGAAATAGTAGCACTCCAAGAGACATGGCTCCTGCCACACGACATACCTTTCTTGGGTAGTATAGACGATAACTTCGCATTTACGGGCAAGTCTGCCGTAGACACATCGGCAGGTATACTACGAGGCAGGCCTTTCGGTGGAGTTGCCCTGCTATGGAGGAAGGATTTGTTTTCGACGGTGTCAGTCGTGCCGTGTAATAGTGTGCGGTTGACGGCGATTAAACTAGTGTTACGTAACCGCTCAATGCTTATATTTTCTGTGTACATGCCCACTGACTCTAGTGATAATCTTATTGAGTTTACGGAATGCCTAAGTGAGCTGAATGCTATCATTGCCGGTCAAAATATCGAGTGTGTTTACATGTTGGGGGACTACAACGCTCATCCGGGTGAGTCATTTTCATTAGAACTAGTCAATTTCTGTGCGGAACAGTCGTGGACGTGTATTGACATGGATATTCTGCCTGCAAATTCTTTTACGTTCGGGAGTGAAGTGCACGGCTGCCGCAGGTGGCTAGACCACTGCATAATTACCAATGCAGCAAAAACAACTGTACGGTGTGTGTCAGTGTTGCACGATACTTATTGGTCTGACCACTACCCTGTCCTAATGGAGTGCGACATTGACATTTTATCACCTAAGATCTTAACGTGTAATACGAGATTGCATGACGGAGTATGTTGGGGTGAGCGTGATTCCGGTCAGATTGATAGGTATCGTGATTATTGTAATAATAGATTAAAAGAGGTTGATTTTAATTTAAATTTCTGCAATTGTGCTGATATTATGTGCGATAATTCAGACCACAGAGTACTACTTGATAAGATGTATGATGAAATTGTCGGTATTATCTCAGAAGGGGCTAAATTGACGTATATTGAAAAACATTGTACGAAGGCCAGGCATGTAACCGGCTGGAACAGATATGTACGCCACGCTCATGGGGAGGCACGTTTGTGGTACCAGACCTGGATGATGCATGGTAAACCAAACTCTGGTGTACTTTATGACCATATGTGCAAATCTAGAAAAAAGTTTAAAGCCAAACTGAAATGGTGCCAAAACAACGAGCAACAAATTAAATTGGACATAATTGCGCAGCACCATTCCAGTAAAAACTTTGGGAAGTTCTGGCGGAACACGAACAGGTTGAGCCACAAACAGGGCCTTCCCGTGAGCGTGGAAGGGGTTCACGAGCCTGTGGATATCGCTAACTTGTTCCTGCAGCATTTTAGACTAGAGTCACCTCTAGGCCCTGCGTCTCAAGTGTCCGAGGCTGGGTCTCATGGAATCGTCCATCTGATGTGTGGTGTCTCTTTTACTGCCAAAGAAGTGTCAGATGTAGTGAGAAGTATGGTCAGTGGAAAATCGCCAGGACATGACAACATCAGCGTCGAGCACTTGAGGAACGCGGGTGTGCACTTGCCTAGAGTCCTGGCCATGTTTTATTCACTGTGTTTAAGTCATGCATACTTGCCGCAGACTCTGATGCGTACAGTTGTAGTGCCCATAATAAAAGATAAAACTGGGGATTCTTCTAGCTTGTCCAACTACAGACCAATATCGCTGGCTTCTGTGATCGCTAGGGTGCTGGACGGTCTGCTTGATAAGCAATTGGAGAAGCACTTGTCTCTTAACGATGCCCAATTTGGGTTTAGGCCCGGTTTGTCGACGGAAAGTGCTATCCTTTGCCTCAAGCAGACTGTGCAGTATTATACGACCAGGAGAACTCCAGTGTTTGCTGCCTTCTTGGATCTGTCAAAGGCATTCGATCTTGTGTCGTATAATCTGTTGTGGGACAAGTTAAGGAAAGAGACAACCCTACCATCCGCAATAATAGCTTTGTTAGCACACTGGTATAGCCACCAGACAAACCAGGTAAGATGGGGTGGAGCGGTCTCTGAAGAGTATGGATTGGAGTGTGGGGTGAGACAGGGAGGCCTGACCTCTCCCAGACTCTTCAATCTCTACATGAACCAGCTGATCGAGGAGCTTAGCAGCACTGGGATCGGATGCCATGTGGGAGGAGTTTGCATAAATAATTTAAGCTATGCTGACGACATGGTGCTGCTGAGCCCCTCGATCAGAGGTCTGCAAAAATTAACCCGGGTATGTCAAGATTATGTGGAAACGCATGGTCTTAGATATAATGTAAAAAAAAGCGAGTTGATGGTTTTTAAGCCAAAGTCTAAGACCTATACCAGTTTGCCCGATGTCTCTCTTTATGGCACACCTTTACTTAGAGTGAAACAATTCAAATATCTAGGTCACTGGATCACGGAAGATCTTAAAGATAACTGCGATATCGAGAGGGAGCGTAGGTCGCTGGCCGTCCGCTGTAATATGCTCGTCCGCAGGTTTGCACGTTGTACGAATCCAGTTAAAGTGCAGCTCTTTAAAGCCTACTGTCAGTCCTTCTACACGTGCAGCCTGTGGGGTAGTTTTACGCAGCGGGCATACAGCGACCTTCGGGTGCAGTATAATAACGCCTTCAGGATGCTGATGGGGTTGCCGCGTCACTGTAGTGCGTCGCTTATGTTCGCGGAGGAACAGGTTGACGGTTTTACCGCTATCATGCGTAAGCGCTGTGCCTCTCTGCTAAGTAGATGGCGGGTCAGCACCAACAGCGTCTTGATGGCGTTAGTTGATAGGTGGGACTCCCCACTGCTCCAGCGGTGGACTCAGCTCCACACTTATTATAAAACTAACATTAGAGTATAAGGTTTTTAATATAAGTAACTAACACCTATGGATTTTATGTCCGAAATAAATGATTATTATTATTATTATTTGTCTTTACCATTCACGGGACTATGGGAGTCCCGGACCTTTGGAAGGCGTACATGGAGCCGAAGCCAACACGCAGAGGCCCTTTAGACAAGTTTAATTTAGTAAAGTGATGGGACACCAACCGGCGATTGTCCCTGAGTTCAAACTATAAAAGTATGCTCCCACGGACAACCAACGGTTAGTGTAGGACTATTTAAGAAGGATGGAAGTATTAACAATAGGCTCTATGAATGAACAGATATGGATTGGTGAACTAGGCTATTGATGAAACTACGGCGCCTGCCTGGCCAATGCTAATTACTTTGGTTGAAATGGCAGGCGGTGACTCGCCAACTCAAGAATGGGCCTCCCGAAATAGCCGCATATATATAGCAGCAGGGAGGTAACAGTTCCAGAGGGGCTAAGGGTGGAGAGGTGCTTCTGGACTTTAAACGACCATAAGGTGCCCACTCACCACTTATGCAACACATCCACCCTTCGAGCATATAGCTCTTGCGACTCCACTCTGACCGGCCAATAAAGGCAAGCCAGAGGTGAGGGTCTGTTCCTCGTCATTATACACTCCAGCCGGCCGGTGAAGGCAAGCGTGAGGTGAGGAACAGGACCTACCCTCGGGAGCATTCAGGTCCGTGGTGTCGCCACTCACCAACAGCTCGCCACTAGCTGCCCTGCGGCCTATTATTATTATTATTATACTATATTACAATATTTAACAAATATGTAACAGGGTTTCTCACAGTTTCTTTCTATTCGTTTTTGTAAAGTGAGACTTTAAATGCTTGCATATTTAGCTAACAGATACAAACTTGAGAACTATTTGGACCATGCCTAATGAAATAAAATAATCCTTGATATATCTAAATATATTCATATTCGTAATCATTAATCGTGTTTCACCAAATCAAATCGTTTGTTTTTATAATTTTGCAGTTATCAATTTGAGGTTATTTCCACGCCCTAAAAATGGTCCATATGCAATCACTGAAAATGGCGATAATCCTCCATTCACAAACACCGTGATTGGCTGTTTAAGCGTTTCCAAAGTAAATAAAAAAGAAAAAGTACTTTAGTCCCCAGGGAGTAAAGTGTCGTTTTAATGAGTCATTTTAAAGCATGAGAAGTGAAAAAAACATTAATATGTACATTTAAGTTTTCTATCCTTGCTTAAACCCTTAAGTGGTTTATGATTTGATTATTTAAATGTTATTTTCTGTGTACAATAAATTAAAAAAAAAAGTGTTTTAATAATACTCAATGTACTTATAAATAAGTTATCAACGTACCTTAGCCTTCTTCTTTAATTTCAGAATCTTTTTAACCTGCTTCTCGGTTTTTTTTGCTTTTTTCGTTTCACTCCTAACAACGGGCTTGACCTCCGTTTTAACAATATCGATATCGATTTTTTCATCCGGTACATCTGGTACTGGGTCCTCTAGTTCTGTAGGTGGTATTGGGTCGACATCTAGACAAAAAATATATACTCAGTACTAATAACATAAATACAATACACATGGTAAATCTCTAAGCCTGTTTATGCAAAATGTGGTTATAGAATTAACAACAAGTTGTTAGTTGTTCGTAATTCTGTGGCTCTGCCTACCCCACTCTCGGATGAAGGCGTGACGGTATGTATGTGTATGTATGTACTCAGTACTAAAATCAGTTTTCAAATATATCATTCAGTTAGGAGGAGTTATAGTCCAAGAGCTGTTACGCATTTGAGTAGATGTTTGAGGCACCGTGGAAACTTGTAGAGTACGTCTTTAATGATATTTAAATACAAAGAGAGATATTTAAATACCTGGCTAGACTGAGATATGATTTTTTCAAGTAACTAGTGAATATTTTTTGCCAAAAAAGCCCTTCGGGCATTTTAAAACATTTAAAATGTTAAATATCTAATAAAGAATCTAGTCATTTAGTTTGTCCTAAAATTGAGCCAGGTGATTGCAAAAGTATAAATAAGCAAATCGTTTTTTTTTTAAAAACACTACTTTAAGAAAATTATGATTTGGTTTAGCCCCAATACCCTTCAGCCAGATCTGTTTCTTTGTATTTAATAGAAAATTACCATACTTAAAAATGTCACAAAGTTTCTGAAAAATTTGTTTTGCGGTGTCTGTCTGTCTGTCTGTCTGTCTGTCTGTCTGTCAAGACTCTTTATCTCCGGAACGAGATATCGAGTTGAAATTAAAACTATTATATTCAGGTCTAGTCCCTTGAAGCTGTGAAAAAAACAAACTTCTATCATAACGTAAAAAAAAATACGGCCGTTTTGCCGCATAAAACGTACATTTCGACACTCTCAAGGGAATAAAAAATTATAGGGTATTTTACGTTGACCCAGAACTATGAAGTTTGGCAAGTAATTCCGTCTTATACTATCAATATAGGGAAAAATCAGAAAACTATACATTTATAATTAAATCACAAAAAAACAGGGTATTTCTGCAAGGAACAGCGGTCCAAATTTTGAATTGAGTTTACCGTGTCATGTGGGGAGCCCCCGGTGGGCGAGTCCGACTCTCACCGGTTTTTTTTATAATTTTGCACAGTTGTCATTTTGAGGTTGTTTACACGGCCTTAAAATGGTCCATACACAATCACTGAAAATGGCCATAATCATCCATTCACAAACACTATGATTGGCTGTTTAAGGGTTTTCAAAGTAAATTAAAAAGAAAAAGTACTTTAGTCCCTAGGGAGTTAAGTGTCGTTTTAATACCTTGGGATTAAATGCATCACTTTAGTCCGTCTATGCAAAGCTATTATGAGTAATTTTAGAGCCTGAGAACTGAAAATATAATAAAAGAGGTAGTGTACAAAGAGTTCTCCCATTAAGACAGCTTTAGTGAGATATAAATAAAGCTAGAATATTTCCATCACACTAATTCATCAGTGGGATTATCCACTCAAATTCGGCCATAATTGTGCATGGTTTTGTTACCTCTATCATCATCCCAGTCAACCTTCAGCTCCTCCTTGACGCAGACGAGCGCCAGGTCGTGTGGCTCGGCCGGCGCCAGGTCGAGCGTCGCCAGGTCGTGCGGCCCGGCCGGCGGCAGGTCCACGGGGCTGCCGACTCGCACGCGGAGCCGCGGAGGCCGGCTCACGTCGGTTAGCAGGCATTCAAGGAGTTTCTGGAAATGAAAGTTTAATTTAAAGGAAAGGCTGGCGTCATTGGGGCTTACTTTTAGAGTGGATAAGTTTTGAATGGTCCAACTATTTGTTTTTCAAAATTAGCTTAAAATTTAATTATTGGGAAAAACCTTATTTGTCTACTATTGTTTTTTTTTTGCAAAGTATGATACCATGATATTGCATAAATGGTGTTTGTTTTAGGTTTCCCCTCCGACTCTCCCACGCTTTTTTAAATTATCACACTGAACATTCTGCTTCGAACATTCTGTGACTAATGTCTACAAGGCATTTGCAAGGCAAAATACATGTCAAACAAGAGGAAGACGTGAAATACATTTAAAAAAAATGCATTATCACAGGGTTTACATATGTGGTCCAAATTTCAGCCCATTCCGTAAATGAGAACTAGTTCAAAATGGACTTGGACAAAATTTTGACAGACTACTTACAAATATACAAACACTGCAAGTTCTAAAGCCAACATTGACAGTGAACTCTTTCTAGTGGCACCAGAAATACGTCTGAATGTGCATCACAGCACCATAGTTACCATGTATAAAAGTATGCTTACATCATTAGTGTAACTCTGGAGAATTCTATAGGAATCCTTGACTTGCTCCCGGAATGATACTGCTTTCTTCAGCAGAGCTTCGCACTCCCAGCAGATGGACGGGCAGGCTTGAGGCAAATCGCAGAGCTGGAAAAAGTAGTAGTTTCGTGACAAACTGTGCATGTTTCCAATTTGTTTTTATTTTTTTTGTGTTCATTAATTTGTCACGAATAAATAATTTATTTCTTTCTTTCTTTCTTCTAGTATTTGAAACTAATGCAATTTGAAACATGACTGTTGTTGTTAATAAAAACAATGATAGATTGCATCAGCATACCCTCTGAGAATGTTAAAGCAAGCAATCACTGATTTCTTGGATCTTAAGTAGGGTCTTGGTGGCATAAGTTGTAATAAGCCTGCATCAGCCTGGAGAGCCAGAAATGTAGGTTCGAATCCTACCTATGATTAACAATTTTTTCTTCACTTTAATATAGTTTAGAATTTTGTAACCGATGTTTCTATTAAATATAAAAACTTCAGTGAATGGGTATAAAAGAATTATACACTTTATGGCAGGGTTTGCCTAGAATAGAGACTTCAGCTCTCTCAGCAGATTTCAGCCCTCACCTTATTTGGTCGATAGCTACTTGGATAAGGGTTCAATTCAAAAACTTGTGTAAAAGTAGAAAAGGTGGGTCTAGAGAATTTTAAATTAAAACCAAAAAAAAATACACTGAGAAGCTATTCTTGGTATCCAGTGCTGAAGCGTGAAATCGAGGCTTATATAGTAAATCTACCTACAACTTTAAAAAAGGAAGAGAACACTCACTGGTATTTCATTGAGAGCATCTAGATAGTACTGCTTCATTTTTTCGTCTGTTATTTTCTGGAGTGACCTGCCCACGCAGAGACACCCCATGCATAACAATTTATCCAATAAAGTATTCTTACTATCCATGATGATAAAACTCAAATAAATCTCAATGTAGTTATTAGTAAATAGAAAGTTACAGGTTAATTTTACACCGTCAAAACACTAATTTAACTAGATAACTGTACATCGTTACAGTTATATATAAGATAGGAAAACACTCCGCTTAAAAATTAAGACATTATTACGAATTTAACGTATGATTTTCACCTTTCGTACAAACATTATAAAATCAAAAACATACAACAAAAACAAATCGCCGCCATTATAAATAGTGATGTATAAATTGTAGCTTGTCAGAAGAACCAGTTTTTATCGATACGTGGTCGCAACACTAGCGTAATAGCGTGTACAGAGCGTTTACAAATAATCTAAAATATTTTTGTATTGATTTAAAGCATGATGATTGATATTTTAATTTGTAAAAATAATAAATAAGTGTTCTTACAAATCACAGCTGTTTAAAATAGTAATTTATATGGCAACATCATGTAAAGCAGCCATTTTGTGGTGTCCCAGTATAGTTGCGTGGTCTTCTTAATTTTCGTCTATTTTACATGGAAGTATTACTTTTTGTTATGATTTGAAATCTAATCTCGTATATTTAATTTGAAAAGTTTGTTTACAAATTATATTGATGTCCGTGATGGAGCAGGACGTTGAATGCGGCTACAGGGTAGTGTGCTGCACTTGCCTGAGTTCAGATCGGAACTTGATACCCATAAATGGTTTAGCATCAGTTTATCAAATATTTCGGCTGCTTATGTACGATTTCGCGGGAGACAGAGTAAGTGTTCAAAAGTTTTTACCCTTATATTTAGCAGTATATACGAACTTATTTACTATAAGTAATTACGTAAAGCATAGTTTAGATGCATATCGTATCCCCGTGTGTGTGTACTTACACGATGCTTACTGAGTAAGTCTATTGCGTCAAGTGCAGTATCCAATATACCTACAAATGTGTACACAATATGAAGTATTGAATAAGCTTTTAACTAATGCAGTTCTGCCTTTGGCTGACCTCAATATGTCTTGAATATTCAACTCTATTATGAAATTACTTTCTGAAACAACTTATTACAAGTTTTTATTAAATTTTACATGTTTTATTCTTGATATAGGAATGGGCTGAAGTTATGCCTACCAATCTATACATTGATCCACCGTGTTTGGACTAATTTGGTGTACAGTACATATGTCCTCATCATATTTTCATCATGTCCTTATGTATTTATCATTATTCAGTTTGCAAGCTCCCTCTCGGAGATGGAGCAGATCATCTGCTGGGAGTGCCTGGCGATGATGAAGCGGTTCATACGGTTCAAGAAGCAGGTGCACAGCGCCCAGGAGCACATCCGAGTGATAGCGCTCAGCGGCTCTCAGGAGGTACGAACATCAATAGGAAAGCCTATATTTTTCACCATTACCAAGAATTGTTGAAAAGTAAATTTATTAAAACAGATAGTCTGGTTTTTTACAAGTTTTTCTTTAAACACAATGCCGAGGCAGATTTTAAAGTTTACAGAAAAAAAAGTTTAGTATTTTAAAATCCATATTTCTACAATATTAATTTACCTTTTTTTATATATATTATGTAATGAAGTTGGAATGATAACATCATAAGAAAGAGCCATTATCTGACTATTAACAGAATAAGTAACAAAATAAATTTTTGGGACAAGCTTGTCTCCTGTTTTTGCAATCGTCATCTACTCATCAAGACTATTCTAACAAGCTTTAACACGACAGGTTGAGCAAGTTAAATAAAAGCATGTAAAAATAAGTATTGCCATAAATGAAACCGTTTTAACTTTACAATCATTGAATTTAAAAAAAACTGAATACTGCTAAAGTTTTGTAACATTCTCAATAACTCCAAAAAATTAATCCCTTAACCCCCATGATTCTGATAGGTCTAAACCAGAAGTCCCCAAATTATTTTGTCCCATAGACCACTTAGCATTTGTTTCGGTTTTGGGTGGACTCCACTCTGCTTACCTAATATTTACGTAATCACGTAACAAAAAGTAAGCTTTTTTTTTACAAAGTAAGAAACTACATACAGAAAATTTAATTAAACCTAATTTATATGGATAATGTTTGTTATTTTATATATTTACAAGAAAGTATTACGTAACTCAGTAGGTACCTACTATCTGTGTATGTATGGACCCCCAGTTTCATCTCATGTACCCCCATTTATTTTTTCTGCTCACCTGGACCCCTTGCAGGTCGTCGTCGACCGGTGGGGGTCGATATAGACCAATTTGGGGATTACTGGTCTAAACAAATCCCCGCCTCAAAATCGAAATATCCGCGTTTATGAGCTACGATGCAACAGACACACACAAACACACATTGAACATGCTCTTACCCTTTTTTGTCGGGAATTAGAATTACACACTGCCACGCATTACTCACGCATTATTGTCAAAATTGTTCCGTGATAGGTATATGTGCTTAATTGAGTCCAGTGTTTACTTGATTTTTAGGGTACCGTACCCAAAGCAGGCCTGTGTCACTCCGCGTGTAGGTATTAAAAACATACCTCCAGGCGCCGGCCACGGCGGAAGGGCCAATCTAGTAGGCTGCCGCAAGCGAAAGACGACACACGTATAACCACGTATAACCACGTCTAACTTATTATGAACCGTAGTACAGTGAATTAAGGCCCATATTTCCTCAAAAAAAATTAGAAGGTATGTAAATGAACACGTGCTCGAATGGAACGCGAGCTAAATTAAATCATATTGTCTATCAGATTGAGTACATATTTCTTTGAAAACCGTTGTGAAGTAAAGCTTCTGTAACGCTAGTTACTAGTTATTATTCTGTGCCCAAAGGGTAAAAACAGGACCCTATTACTAAGACTCCGCTGTCCGTCTGTCCGTCTTTCTTTCTGTCACCAGGCTGTATCTCACGAACCGTGATAGCTAGACAATTGAAATTTTCACAGATGATGGGTATGTAAGCAACCCATACAACAAACGTGATTAACCCCTGACGCAAAAAGAGGGGTGTTATAAGTTTGACGTGTAAGTGTGTGTGTGTGTTTGTCTGTCTGTCTGTCTTTAGCACCGGAGCTCTTAAACGGATGAACCGATTTGGATGCGGTTTTTTTAATTTGAAAGCAGGGTTTCTAGCTGAGGTTCTTAGACGGGCAAGGAGCAAAAAGTTGGACCACAGTTAAGCGCAGTTAACCATTCAAACAACAAAATCGTTATTTATATAATGCTAGGTTAAGTTTATTATTACATACATACATACATTAAATCACGCCTGTTTCCCAGAGGGGTAGGCGGAGACCACTTCTTAAGTTTATTATTATTTAAGCAATATTTAAAAAACGACTGGCAGTGTCAGCCGTGAGACAGTGGTCTCTTGTGAAGAGCTGGTAGATTTTTGACGTGTAAAAGTGCCCGTGCGGCCTACTTACTGAATAAACATCATTTATCTTTTTTATCTTTTAATCGAAAAAAGTTCAGTTGTGTGATGAAAATTATGCCTACAATTGTATGGCAAACTTTCGTGTCGCAACGGAAAAGTTTTATAGAAATAGTACATTGTGCATCAAGGGCGGTAAGAAGAGGATTGCTAACGAGAGACTATTAGAAGCCCGACGCCGAAGGTGGAGGGCTTTTAATGACTCTAGTTTGCAATCTCCTTACTGCCCATGATACACACAATGATTTTCATCACATTAGCGAGGAAATAAAAAACAAATAGAAAAAAAAACCTTTAATAAAGATGAAAGTAGGTAAGTAATTGTACAACTTTTTTTTAGTCTTCCACAGATAATGCTTAGAATTGCTATTTTTTTAAACTTGACAAATACAGGCCATTCTGCCAGATTGTACAAATTTTCAAAATGAAATTTAATAAAATAATTGCGAATGTCTCTGAAATAATGGTAAAATAGAAATATTAATGCAGACAAATATGCCGTATAAGTTTAATGAAACAGTAAAATTGGTTTGTAGCCAAGTTTTGAATATAGGAAATAAACCTTGGCTGATTTTACACCTCCTTGGTCTGAAATGATGTACAAGTGGATTCTATATTTTAAAACTAAACTCATAACTCCCTAGGGAGTTATGAAAATCTATAACTCCCGCGGGAGCTAAGTCGGCTATAACTGCCCTAAACGCCTGCGTGTTATAAAACCCTTTCCGAGCAAGTGTGATGAAAATGTAATTAACTGAGTTAGCGTGGGCAACTTTTTGGTCCTTACCCAGACATGTTTTATTAAAATTGGTTCAGCCATTTTTGAGATACTGAGCTTTTAGTGGGTTAAAAGCCCCCGATATAACGGCAATACCTACTTTCAGAGCTGATATTTGAAAATCGCTCAGGCCGTTTAAGAGATATCAGCTTTTAAAGACCACCCTTATATCGGGAGGTTTTATCTAATTTAAACTTTAGTGCACTGTCATAAGAAACCTCGAACTGAACATCAAATGACAAGCATGACAATAACCACACAATATCAGTGGCAGTCACAATGACAAAGTTCTAGGTATGCTCGACATTATTAATGGCTGACTGTACCTAGTGTTAATTCTTATTCTTATTGCTCACTTGTCTATCGCATTAGGTAACAGCCTGTAATGATAGATTGAATAAATAAATAACCCCCCCGTGTGGTTGCCGGGTTAGAATAGTGCCACGCCGTGTCTTCTTGTGGATGTCGTAAGAGGCGACTAAGGGAATATAGGCTTGCAACCTGTCACTAATACGCTGGTAAACATCTTAGCCTATTGGTGCAAAATGTGGTTACAGAATTTTCACCAAGTTTTTAAGTTGTAAGTAATTCTGTAGCTCTGCCTTTCCCACTCTGGGATTACAGGCGTGAAGGTATGTATGTATGTGTAAATAAATAAAAAATTTTTTTTTTTAAATCTTTATTGCACAAAAATTAAAATTGGAGTACAAAAGTTGAATCTATCTAATTATTATTAATTTATTTCAGACACTGGACCACACGTACATGTCTCAATCTCTCTCATGCCTCGAAACTACCACCAAGACCGAGTACGACGGGATATTCTTCGACTATACCGCCAGGGAGGAGTGGCCGCAGCAGTTCATCACCATCAGCTCCGCGCAGGGCGTCAAGAACGAACAGTACGACGTCGCGCAGGCCGTGAGGGATAACATCAACTTGGAGATGGACGGGCATATACTTGAAGGTAGGCGTTTGTAGCTTGACAAATTCATCTGTGACGCGCCCATGGTCCGCGCGGGGGGCGGGGGACGTTACTAGTCGATCACGTGTTGCTTCGCTACACACGATATTAGTTACGTAAGGGATATGTCTGCCGATATCCCTAATAATATTCTGCATTAGGTAAGTAACGTAATTTGATATATTATTGTTTATATAAGAACATCGTGTAGATCGAATCGATTAATAACATTAAAAATAAATGTTTTTTTTAATGTTTGTATTATATTTATTAGCATACTAAAAATGTATAAATATTTTTTTTCACTGTTATCGTTTTCTGAACCTTCTCCACTACCATATTCAGAGAAAAACCTGTGATATTAGCTACTGAGTTTAACGATTGTGTTACGATGCGCATTAGTTAAGTTAATAAGATAAGATAAGATAAATTTATTGATAAATCAAGCACAAGAAAATGTCCAGTGAATCTTGTATAACATACCTAAACATTCGGAAACCAACTGAAACATCTACTGATAAATAAATGTTATTACTCTCTCAATTAATACCTTAACTAGCGACCCGCCCGCGGCTTCGCCCGCGTGGAATGTATTGTACATATAAACCTTCCTTAAGAATCACTCTATCTATTAAAAAAAACCGCATCAAAATCCGTTGCGTAGTTTTAAAGATTTAAGCATACATAGGGACAGACAGCGCAAGCGACTTTGTTTTATACTATGTAGTGATGACGAGTTTTCAACTTTTTAAAATGTAGGTACATCAAGTCCTCTCGTAATACTGCAGTGCCCAGCAGGATTCATATATGAATCACATATGAACTGTTGAAATGGTATAGCTATTAATTAACTAAGATTTTACATTATGTGTGATGTTGCAATAAATTACTGATTGCTGATTAACTCTTACTGTAATTAAATTAAATTGTAACTGACTGAGAAAGTGGTTAACTCTCTCATCCCCATCAATGTATCTCAGTTAAAGAGATTTATTTATTTATTTTATGGCATAGGAAGGCAATCGAGCACACAGCCCACCTGACACCTGATTGTAAGTGGAAACTGTGACCCATAGACATTCGCATTCGCAAGACTGCAAATGCACTGCCAACCCTGAGAACTAAGATGGAATGCCTCTATGCTAGTCATTTCACCGGCTGTCTTATCCCCAAACCGGAAAACAACAATGCGAACACTGCTGTTTCGCGGTAGGTTAATGGATAAGATGGTGGCACCAACCCGGACGGACTCTGCACAAGGTCCTCCCACAAGTAAACCACACACCATCAGATCACCAAACACCATCAGTGACATTGTTCATGCGCATTCCCATGGCAATAACAATGCTATAATAATTATTATAGAATTGTTATTGCCATGGGAACGCTCATTATATAACTGTTTGGTTCGGTTACGCTATAGGTGGTTATTGACCTTTAACGATATCAAAAATAATATAGTTACTTCCTTGATTATATTAGTTTATACAAAACTCTTCACAGTTCCTGAGATTGTGCTCGAAAACCCGGTGACGGGTGTGATGTCGCATATAGTCGTCAGCACCGACGAGCTGGCCAGGGTGGGCACCTACACGACCACCATGAAGGGGGAGATACCTGAACTGAACCTTGGGTACGTACGCCGTAGACTTGTATTCCTGTGCATCAACCCAGAGGTTTATTTATCTACTTTATTGGAGAAACAAACAGGCACAACTGTATTAATAAAAAGCAAGCGTGTATAACCCGACTGCGTTTAAAGTCTGTTCCTATTCAGACTGCCAATGAAAATAACAAGTATACCTGACTGTAATTGTCTTTGATAAGAATAATGTTATCTCCTCATCATGATCGTATGCTGGGTGCGACAGAGACGGAAACCTCAAATTATGAATCAAATCTTTCAAAACATCACTACATTTTCATGTCAAAAATATTTCGAAAAAACAAAATGTATATGTCAAGCACCAGTCCGTGTATTCGTATTCTACCGAAAGTGCTTTTCATCAAAAATACCAGGTTAAATAGAGATTACTACCTCAAAATAAACATGAAAACAATGATTAAGTGTATAAATAAACTATATGACCATGCTCAACCTTCAAAAGTACGCGAATATGGAGTTAGAATGGTAAATTGATTTGTTTATAAGAGTGACCAATGGTTACATTGTCCCTTGATATTAGTTTATATTATATGTTAAAATCCTTCAAGCGTTTAGGCTGCAGAACATGCCACAGAAATAAGGTTTAAAGATATTTATTCTCAAAAAGACATAAGTCGCTTACATGAGAACACATTATTGTAAGTATATAAACTACATACACTCGAAAACAACCCTCAATGTTGATGGAAACTTCAACAACCCCTAGTCACGTAGAAATAATGTTGCAGGGATCTTCAGTCGACGCCTAAAATGGAAGCAGTAATCATATCCCAAAACATCAAGGCTAAGGAAGAAAAACCGGCGCCAAAACCGAACTACGTCACTGAGTTTATGTCGGAAAGTGAGATGCTGGAGTCCAGGTAATGTACCATTTGATCCTCAAATTCTGATGATGCAGAGGAACTTAAGACCAATGGTATTTTATATTAAGATACGTTATGCTCACACTAAACGCATTTAAAACCCGTCGCCAATTACTGACAATTGCTACGTTACCATAATTATACAGGCAAAACGGCAATTCGTAGCGAACGCTATTGTTAGGAGATAAATAGTTGTTTCAAAATGCTCGCCATTCTCGCCAAGACCCGGCCCATCTTTATCGCACTAATGCGATTACTAATTGTGTATCTCATGTTTCACAGATGATAGTGACGCCGGTGCAAATTAAATAAATTATGATGAGATGTAAACAACATTATATAGTAGTTTATGCAACAGTTGTATAAGAGAGGTCAAAAAAGACGAGTGGTGTGGTTACGATGTGAGCCGCAGGCGAACATCGTAAAGCAAGACGCCACGAGTTTTTTTTTTGACTTAGTTATACACCGTTGCATACAATACTTTTTCTACGACTAGGTTTCAAATAAAATGCAAAATTAAATTAATATACCTAGGTTAGAATACGAACGAACGAAGCACAGAACAACAAACGAGCGAGAAACATTCGAAAACAACAAAATATGTGTCTATGGTTAACTTTGTTTTTAAATTGATGTGCACTTGCCAGGTTTCATATTTTTTTTTAAAGTTGCACAATCGATTTAACTTGTGAAATAGGGACTAAAAAACACCTAATGATTTGAGAAATGAATTCTTTTACCTGATTGGTCGATTTTAATATAGCTGCGTTCTGGTTGGTTGATACCAAATAAAATGTTTTTTTAAAGAGTTAAATTAGTAAAAGAGTTTACATACCAAAAAGAACCTAACGTTCCGATTGACAGTCAATGTGTATTGTGATTGGTGGTTTAATTTGGTGAAGTATTTTGATTGGTCAAATTAACCTAGGTGTAAGCTTTGGCAGCTAGGCATATCGTTTTGGCTCAAAAAAGCACAAGTGCTGTTAAGGGGAATAGACTAGATAGACTTTTCTACGGAATGTTCTGCGGACATATTATCTATATTCTTATATTAGTGTTCGTGACTATATAAATGACAGATAAAAGTACAGGAGTAAGAAAAAATATTTACGGTACTTACGAATTAAATGAGACATCCTTTCTTACTTTTATTTACAGTATAATTTCGGCAGCCTCGATAAACACAAGACGGCATTTACTGTAAAATATATTTGTTACTTTTCGGTACTAACATTTTGTTGTCTTTGATGCGTGCTTGTCAACGTCCGCGGCGCAACTAAACAGTAGGTAGTAAGGTAAATTACCTTCCTTTTTGCGGAACGCTTTTGCGCTCAGATGACGTATCTTAATATAAAATATCACGACCCATAAAGATGGTGTCTACAGCCACACAAGCGGTCCAAAAAGATCTCCGATGCAACCCTTCCATTGGGGTGGCGGTCTGGTCGCATAACAACTATTGTCATAATATCGATTGTCATAACACTTTACGCATAAAGTTGATGCTCATAACTTTTTTTTGGCATAAATTATACTAGGCATAATTGTTCCTTGTCATAATTGTACGGAGTCATAATTGGTTTAATCATAATGTAGAAAGGCATACATTTATTAAGTCAAAATATTAATATAATATAAAGTTAGTGCCAAAACCGACTCGGATCGCGGATAGGTTAGGGTTATTTTTTTATAAAAGAGCGGAAAAAGTTTATTTATAAAGCCATACCATTATAAAGTATGGTTAAATAATTTTATTACCCGTGTGGTTGCCGGGTTAGAATTGTGCCACTCCATGTCTTCCCGTGGATGTCGTAAGAGGCGACTAAGGGAATAAAGGGTTGTAGTACTGTTAGGCGATGGGCTTGCCACCTGTCACTAATAAACTGGGAAACATCTTAGCCTACTTGTGCAAAATGTGGTTACAGAATTATCAAGAAGTTTTAAGACTTGTTGGTAATTCTTTAGCTCTGCCTACCCCACTCTGGGAATGAAGGCGTGAGTTTATGTATGTATGTAAATAATTTTATGCGCATCAAATTTATGCGCGTTACACAATATGTTCTTAAACATTATGATTAAAAACTTTATTATATTTACAGTTATGCGCAATGATGAGTATGACGAATCCTTGTATGCTCATCAAAAATATGACTTTAAACTTTATGCAACCCAACCCCTACCCCTTCCATTGTCGGGCAAAAGAAAGGAAGCCCGTAGTCTGCAAGCATGCATGCGTCAGGATACCCACTTCGCGACTCACCTAGGTTAAGCAACCCTCTTCCCATTCCCCATTGCCATCCCCTTTTTTCTAACCCCGCAGATAAATAAACGGAGGAATGAACTTTTCCTCCGGCCTTTCAGCACTGGCTAGGGTAGTAACCGCGGGAGATTTTAGCTTCATTTATAACAAGAGGCATTGCTGGGCCTGGGCTGAGGCTGGGCCCTCCATTCCCAGGTCTCCGGAAGGGATTTTCATCTCTGCCTCTTTTAAATGTAATTTTCAATATCCTGCTAACAAAAGCAAGGACTTAAGTCTTTGGCTCTTCAGGCGAAAAACAAAAAAAAAAAATTAAAGCATTGTCTTGAAATCGAAGAGTGGTTCTAACACCCTACTTCTTATGCTGGGGTTACTTTACGTATCATACAATTGGATTTTAAGTTTTAAGCATAAAACTTAGAGACTCAGACATATTAAAGAGGTCACAACGGGTAACCAGTGACGTAGTGTTGTGTGCAACCCTACATTTGAGAATTGCAATTATGAGGTAAATGGGGTAGTTTCTCGCCAGTCACGCCGCTCGCGCCGAGCAGCCGGGCGGACAGCGCGCTGCGACGAGCCTTTTTAAACATTATTAAGGTAAGGGCAGATATTTGTGTGGTGAGCGCGAATATTTGTTCCTGAGTCATGGATGTTTCTATGTATTGATGTGTATATTTCTCTATAAAGTCGCCGTCAATAGAACTTTTGAACGATGTAAACAAAAAATAACGTATAATTAATAGTACATTACTGCAGAGGCCGTGAAGTCAGGGATTTAATAACGAGTTTGGTGTAGACGGCCGAGTCGTAGACGAGGCTGGATAGAACGAGTCCTTCAATCCCTGTTCCGGCCGAGGATTCCCAAGTAGCACACTGGGTGGGAAATAGCTCGTATATCATATCTATTTAGATACTTAAGTGAAATATATAGCCATGACTAAGTTCTATATAGGTGGAAAGAACCCTTAGGCAACCAATATAGAACCACGGGGAGAAAAATTGCAGCTTATTTTTGGTTCTATATTGAATCCATAAGAGATCTCACGATTACCTTAAGTGGCAATTAGAACTATGGGTGAAAGTTATGCGCAGTGAACGACGATTATTGAACGAATGAATAATAATATTTCAGTTCGGTCAATGAGTGATAAATTGGACGCCAAAGTTCCTTTGAGTGACAACAATTAAGTCGGTAAGTTTTTTAAAGTGAATGTGATCTGCCATTTTAATTTTGGATATATACATCTGTTTGGTAATTGATTAAAATTCACGTTCAGGCATTGAAATAAGCACGAAATTCTTGCGAATGCTTTTTTACCGTGAAACTATAGTATGGTTTCTTTGTAAATTTCGATGCGCCTTTGATTAGATCAGGAATATTTAAAAAGAGAGTGTTAAATCATATAAGGAATTGATACTGATAAGAACTAAAACTGTAAAAACCTGACCTAATGATTGTAGGTTACGTACAATGTTAAAGTAACATCGTCACAACTATCAAAAGTCTATGATTATGCGTCAGTGTGATAAAATTCTGTTTAAAATAAATCATTTTCAAGGACTCCAATTTGTAAACATGGCGAAACAAAAAAGATCTTACAGTGTTAATTTTCACTTATTTGTTTTCTATTTGAAACTATCAGGTCTGAAAATCACTTATTTGTATCTTGCGAGTGGCACAGCAGTGAATGCTATGCCCTAGAGCTTTTGTGCTGTAACACTAGCGGCTTGCGTTAAAGCCTAAAACGGCACAGAGTTCGTGCTTCCTATAAATGCTATGGGAAACAGCCGGCCGTGGACGGAGTTCCGTTTTTGGTGTAATTAAAAACACCGGCCACAGCCGTAATGCCATATCACGAGGGTCTTAGTTTACGTCTCTCGACGTACTGTCCGTGAACGTGTTAACATTGTTTGACAACACTTATAGCTTTAAACACAACTCAAACTTGTATACGAGTTCATCCTGTCACTTATAGTTGCTTAGGAACGTTTTTTGTTTCTACTTTATTACTTATAGTTGGGTAAAGTCGATTTTGCTACTTAAAGTTGCATGCAGGTTGTAATTGTCACTGAATAAGAAGCAATAGTGATATATAAGGCCCTAAAGTAACTTATAAGCCACTTTTATATATAAGTGGCAACATACCCTTATTTGGAACTTTTAATTCCAAATGACTAGTATAATAGAGTAGTATATCACCAATAGTGGCTAAAGAGATAATTTTACGACCCTTCTAGGCCTTAAAGTTGCAATCACTTTAGTTTCCAAAAGGGCCGTAAAATTATCTCTTTAGCCACTATTGCTGATACACTACTCTATTATACTAGTCATTTGGAATTAAAAGTTCCAAATAAGGGTATGTTGCCACTTATATATAAAAGTGGCTTATAAGTTAC
The DNA here is from genome assembly GCA_927399475.2 of Acleris emargana. NCBI lineage: Eukaryota > Metazoa > Arthropoda > Insecta > Lepidoptera > Tortricidae > Acleris > Acleris emargana. Next base: position 2,459,410 of record OV656862.1, read on the forward strand.
TTTAGGGCCTTATATATCACTATTGCTTCTTATTCAGTGACAATTACAACCTGCATGCAACTTTAAGTAGCAAAATCGACTTTACCCAACTATAAGTAATAAAGTAGAAACAAAAAACGTTCCTAAGCAACTATAAGTGACAGGATGAACTCGTATACAAGTTTGAGTTGTGGTTAAAGCTATAAGTGTAGTCAAACACTGTTAAACCACTCATTTAGAACATAAAGCTATAAGATAAGCTGCAAAATTCACTAATGTGCTGCTTGGGTTGTATGTATAGTACTTTTCTCAAGCAATGTGAGGAAATATTAAAGTACATTACTGCAATCTTACGATGGTTATCTCAAGACTGCAATCGTAAGATGGTAATCTCAAGATTGCAATATCACGATGGCAATCTCAAGACTGTGCTATCTTACGATGGCAATCTCAAGACTGTGCAATCTTACGATGGTAATCTCAAGACTGCAACTTACGATGGCAAACTCAAGACTGTGCTATCTTGCGATGGCAATCTCAAGACTGTGCAATCTTACGATGGCAAGTTCAAGACTGCAATCTTACGATGGCAATCTCAAGATTGCGTTCCTACTATGGCAATCTCAAAACTGTAATCCTACGATAGTTATCTCAAAACTGCTATCTCCCGAGGGCAACCCACGACTACAATTTATATTACGATCCCAATCTCAAGACTGCAATCTTACGATGGCAATCTCAAGACTGTGCAATGTTACGATTGCAATCTCAGGACTGCAATCTCACGACGGCAATCTCAAAACTGCACATAAATATAGTACCATGGACTTTTTTTTTATGTCGCCAGATACGGTTACAGAGTCTAGTGGTGGTTGGCAGTATATAATTATTCCTTTGTCAGTTTAATGTTAGTAAGCAAAGGACCATGGGCAACTTTGTATGGAGCCTGGTTCTGAAACCAACAGAGCTGAAACTTAAGTCATTAAATAGGTCTTTAAATCTACTTTATTTCACTATATGGGCACAAAGCCGAATTCCATTGCAGAACTGAGATATTCATATTTAAGTTAGAGTAAATAGGATCTATTAAAAAAAAAGGTTTTCATTGAGAATACAAATTCAAAATTATTAGGGTAGGGTTAGTGTGTGAAATAAACATACGTTTTGTAGCAATTGATTGTTTTATTAATAATATATATATACAGCAAGTTGTTACTTCATTACATCAATAATTAAGTCATATTAGAATATTATTATTGGTAAAACACGGTATTCAACAAGAAATGACACCGAACGAACATAATTGGGTTTTATTATGAGTCAGGATCTTTAGTGGCCAGCATTACATATTTTCATATGAGAGAATATCCTTTTTTCCAGGGACTATCACAGGGACCATAGTATATGTAGGTACTTAAGTATGTTTTATTTTCTTGTTTTCTTTAATAATATACAGTTAAGTTATTATACCTTTTTAAATTAGTTGGCTTATACAAAATTCACGGACCACGGGTAAAATAATTCCCGTGGTACCTTCCAGGTACTATCACAGGGACCATGGGCAACAAAGGTGCTCAATACCTACCCTCCAGTCCAGAATATGAATATTCTCCGAATGCATTTATCGTAAGCTCGTACTCACCGTGACTAAAATACAAATATCTTAGTTCTGCAATGAAATTTGACTTTGTGCCCATATAATGAAATAAAGTAGATTTTAAGACCTATTTATTGACATAACTCTCAATGCTGTTGGTTTCAGGCCCATTTTGGCGCATGGTCCTTTAAAAAGTTAGAGCAGCGGCCAATAATATTTTTTCTTAGGGTTTGAGTTTGAGTCATAAACAAGAAACTTCATGTCTTCGTTTCGGGACATTAACGCATACATTTCCTAGCATGATTGAGAAATAGTTATTTCATCTTAAACTTAATATGAAAATAATGATCTAGTGTATAAATAATTGCAAAGACCTCGCTTGATCTTAAAAAGTACGTAATTATCGAGTAATCATGGTGAATTGGTTCGTTGGTTTTGTTTACATCTTTTGCAAGTTCTATTGACATCAACTTTATCATACATACATACATACATACATACATAAACTCACGCCTTCATTCCCAGAGTGGGGTAGGCAGAGCTACAGAATTACCAAGCACTCTTAAATAAGTTGTTGATAATTCTGTAACCACGTTTTGCACAATCAGGCTAAGATGTTTAGTATTAGTGGCAGGTTGCAAGCCCATCGCCTAAGAGTACTAGAAGCCTTTGTTATTCCCTTAGTCGCCTCTTACGACATCCACGAGAAGACATGGAGTGGCACTATTCTAACCCGGTGACCACACAGATCGTCGTCGAGAAAAAGCCTAGAGCTTAGTTTGGGACTAAGACGTTGTGATCTCTTTATATGCTGGTTTTTAAGGATCCGTACCGTAACAGGACCCTATTCCTTAACCTCGTGCTACTGTCTCCGTTTTCCAGGGAGCGAGAGAAAGACAAGGCGCAGTTCGCCAGCTCCGTGTACAAATGCGAACTGTGCATCATTGGGTTCTACACGCAGCAGCAAGTCGAAGATCACTTTGTATCCGACCATAGAGTTGTAAGTCCTACTGTTGTTTGAAGTTTATATTATATCGTCATTACTTTGAAAAAACCTCGTATCTCATATTTCGTGACGTACAATTTTAAACTTAAATCTGAAGATAATAAAGTCCAAACACATATATCTCGAAATATCAGATACGAGTTGTTTCTACAGTAGTAACGATATGCTACAAGAGGACGTCTGTGACTTTGTTCGCGTGGATTTCGTTTGTTGCTATTCCCCCTATTTTAACCCCTACCCCTAGGATGTCCAAGGAATATTCCTTGCCAAAATCAAAATCAAATCAAATTTCATTTATTGTATGATTATAGGTAAGGTGATACAGTAATAGTCGTTTCCTACCATATTTGTGGTGTACGGTCAGCGTCAAAAGAAAGTGATCACTTAAATACCTTGTCGCTTTACTGTCACATAAGCAATGTCAAACAAGGTTGTCTAAAGTGTTAATGCGATAAAGTACAAAAGTAGCTTGAAGTGACCAGTTACTTTTGACGCTGACTGTACAATAATTTATGAATGAAAATGAAAATGAAATTAGTTTATTTCCTTTTTAAAAATCACAAATACAGATTAGTGGTTGGGACTTCCTTTTAAATGAGGAGGCCTAATGTTCTACGTAAATTGTACTTAATTTAAAATTTCCCTTTATTATCCAAAAAATCTTCGTTAGAGTAAAAAACTTTTCTCAATAACCACTTATTAATAGCTTTTTTAAAAGCATCCTTGTCATGACTCTTAAACATACAAGGATATTACGAAAAAAAATATCACTTAGTGGTGACCTGATGATGGAGTTGAAAGGTGACGACAGGATCTCCGCTATTCTTAGTTTGGTTTTGATAAGCAGAAAAAGACTTTGCAAAAAAAGTACAGTCGGCAACAAAACCTTGTCCCAAATATGAAATTGTTGACAGAAACTTTTTTTAAACACACCCTGGCTAACAATATAATTGGTTCCTTTTCCAATAGAAAGCAGGCTACTCCCCCTGCAAAGTGTGCTACGTGTACGTGGAAGAGTCGAAGCTGCAAGCCCACGTGCAGCAACACTACACGCAGCACATCTGCAAGCTCTGCGGCCACTCGGAGCGGCTGACCACGGCCATCGGCGCGCACGTGCGCAGCCACATGACCAAGCAGCCGAGCGCGCTCATCAAGATAGGAGACACCTGTAAACAGAGGAAGGTAATTCATCTCATAGAACATTTTAACACTAATAGTTCGCTCAGAGCTGAGACCTCCCGAATCTTACCTAACCCCGAGTGGAACTGACATTACGCATCATCCCCCCTAGCCAATGGGGGGGGGGGGGGGGTATGACGGACTCTCGACCAGCTCAGTCTCCTGCGAGAGCTGAGGTCGAAGCATACCGTCTAAAACCTCTCCGGTGTTAACCTCCACTGGGTGTCCCCCAGCCGCCCCAGCCTATTGCTCGGTTCGGTTTACACTCCGAACCCTCCCCCAGACGTGTATTTTGGTGCCATGATGTGGGACCCTATCCCCACGGTCTTACTAGGGGTTCAGGCGGGCGGCAAACTGCCTCCGCCTTCGCCCCACACGTCTACGCCGGAGCGGGAGCGCTCTCACTGCTCAGCATGGCAGCACCACGCTGTGCAGTGAGAGATCGGATCAACCTAACCTAACCTAACTTCTTGCTCATGTTCGATCTTTAAAATTGTATTTGGCACAGCTACTTTTCTACCTTTTATGAAGATTGGATCAAGCATCCTTGACTCTCAGACCTCACTTCATTCGCTCGATTATGGTGTCCAAGAGCTGATCTGATGGAGTCGGAAGGTGGCGACAGGATCTCCGCTGTTCTTAACGTATACCCACCGAGTTTGGACTCGCTAGTTTGGTCTCGATGAGCAGCTGATGTCTGTGCGAAAATAAGTACAGTCTGCAACAAAAACTTGTGAATTGTAAACTCGTATCCCATACAATTTAACAAGGGTATAATTTTTTTTCAACAGAATCGTAAGAAAAAAGAACCGCCGCCGAACCCGCCGAAACCGGGGGACTTGCGCAAACTTCTCTCCAAGACAACCATAGAGGGCTACCAGTGTCTAGAATGCGACATGTTCTTCAAGTGAGTCTTTTCATCTACACATCTATTTTACTTGTGGGAGGACCTCGTGCAGGGTCCGTCCGGGTTGGTACCACCATCTTATCCGTTAACCTACCGCCAAACAGCAGTGTTCGCATTGTTGTGTTCCGGTTTGGAGATAGACAGCCGGTGAAATTACTAGTATAGAGGCATTCCATCTTAGTCCTGAGGACTAAGTTCAGTGAATTGGCAGTCTTGTGAATGCGAATGTCTATGGGTCACAGTTTCCACTTACCATCAGGTGGCCTGTGTGCTCGTTTGCCTTCCTACGTAATAAAAAAAAAACATTTTCAGTTTAGAATTGTTAGAGATGTCTATTCACTGATCTGATGATGGATTCGCAACAGGATCTCCGCTATATTTAACCTTTTAAACGCCCCGGTCGGCGTTGGCTACTGAAAGTCGTGCCTCTGACGTCGACACAAGTTGTAGATTAAAAGAGACCTTGTTACGTATGAATTAAGATGGTTTATTTGATGCAAGGCGTTCAAAAGGTTCACATAGAACTACCGAGTTTGGTCTCGTTCGACTCGTCCTTCAGCAGTAAGGAAGTAAAATAACTCAAACATATTTCACAGGAACTCCCGTGCACGCAAGAACCACGTGGCCCGTTTCCATAGAGAAGGTCTTCAGTGTGACCACTGCAAGAAACGGTTCGTCAACCGGACCACGCTTGCAACACATTTGAGGTTTGCCTTCAACCATCTAATTTATTTTTACATGCTTTAGGATGTAGACACTAGAGAAAGCCCGCGAAATCGCACTCGTAGAATTAGTTTCCCACTACTCCCCCTTAGGGGATGAATTTCCAAAAATCCCTAAGTGGGCCCCTAGGATATCCAAGGGATATTCCCTCCAAAATTCAAGTCCAGCGGTTTCGGGTGTGCGTTGATCGATCAGCTAGTCAGATTCTTCTTTATTTATCCGTAAGGCCCAGTGTGCAAAAGGATGTACATACATACATACATACATACATACATACATTCCCAGAGTGGGGTAGGCAGAGCAACAGAATTACCAACAACAACAGGATGTACATAATCAAGGCAATTTACTTTGAACTCTGTTGCTATAAAAATAAAGTTCCCTGTGTCCATTAACTGAAAATGGCATTTTCGAACAATTGCAATTGAACTTTATTGCCTTGAGTGTAGATTCAAAGTCCCAGTTACAAAAAACTCCCATTTCTCAGTATGGGGGGCCTTACGAGGGTAAAGATAGAGATAGATAGATATACTCGTATGCATGTAACTAAGTTGTCCGATTCAAATCTTACAAGTCAATTTTGAAACAGTTCCCGTTAACGGAATGGGCTGAAATTTGGACCACATATGTAAACCCGAGGACAATCCAATATTATGGTATCTAAGAGCTGATCTGATGATGGAGTCGAAAGGTGGCGACAGGATCTCCGCTATACTTAAAGTAGACCCATAGAGGGTTTCGTTAGTTTGGCCTCGATTAGCAGATTATGGCTAGACCCCGTCATCAATTGCTCAGTTTGGGGAAAACGTCACAACAGGGTAGTCTGGGGACTAAATGGAACGTTTGCCCCCAAACTGAGCAATTGATGACGGGGTCTAATTATGACAAAATAAAGTACCTACAGTCAGCCAAAAAACCGGAACGACTCCAGTTTTTTTTTTGGCAGAAACTTATTTTTCTTATATTAATTTGTTACAGATTGCACGAAGGGCCGCTGCCCCGCGAAGAGTGCCCCATCTGCCACAAGATGGTGCGCGTGATCCAGCTCAAGTACCACGTGCAGCGGCACCAAAACAAGAACCGGTACGAGTGCGAGGACTGCCAGAAGGTAGGTCCTTAGGGGACTGCAGGGTTCCGTAGGACGAGGAATCATCGACGACCCGGTTAGTTCAGTTGGTCGTTTTTAGGGTCTCCTACCCAAAGCGTGTGAGAGGGTTCCTATTACCTTCGCTGTCCATCTGTTTGTCTGTCAGTTGGATTCGTCTCATGAACTATATTTCTATTGCGGCTAAAAAAATGGTACGGAACGGAACCGTTCGTGTACGTGTCCGACTCGCACTTGACCCTTATAGTTTCGCCGTGTCCGTCCGCAGCTTTTGGCGCAAATATACATATGATTTACGTCGATAAAGTGGTAAAAAAATATATTTTTAAAGGTTTCCAAAAATATAGCGGGTTTGTTTAAACAAATTTTTCGACTGCGAGTTCCGTATGTGAAATATTAATATTTAAAGTGCAAATTTTTGTTATAGTGCAGTGCCCCCCACTACAGCCAAATCTACAAGTGCTAAAAAGCAGAAAAATATCTTAAATGAGAACACATATCGTCACTAGAAATCAATAATGCTGTAACCCTCAAAAACCAAACTTTATACTAGAGCCAAATTACAAACGCAAAAAAAATAAAAAAATCATAACTTCTAAACGGCAGGAGGCTTTTCGGTCCCATTTTGCAAATATTATTAAAATAAATAGTTTTGTTAAACTGAATACTCAAATTTGATATAAAATGGGTTTATGGTGATTTTTGCGGGTTACAGCATTTTTTTCTTTTTTTTCCCCCGAAAGAATGCTGTAACCCAAAAGGGAAATGTCGTGGTGTAATTTAACAACCAAATGAAAGGGCGTTTTAAATTGCTGTAACTAAATAACAGCCACTACAACAATTTTGGTCCGAAATTACTTACTGATTTAAAAAAATAAGACCAAATTAGTTAGGAAAGCAAAAACGCTGTACAATGTTCCAGAGATTAAGTTTCTTACTTTGTATTGCTGTAAGTCTCATTTCGACAAAAAATACCGGAATTTAAGCGGGTTACTACATTTATTTGTTCTCCAATAATCTAAATATCACAAATAACTAATGCTGTAAAGTTTTTATTTTTCATCGTAGAAACACGAGACAGACCATTCGACGCAGAAAAAATTATGAAGTAAAAATATGCAAAAAAACGATTTTGGTAGGAGGTGCGGGCTACAGCATTATTGCTTTCCAGCGAATTATAACGAATTAAAAAAAAAACTATCATGACTAAGACTTGATTGGTTCCTGAGATACAGGCGACTAGTGTTTATACCGACTAAAATCACCTGAGCAGGGACCGGAACCGCTTACCCTTTAAAAGGTTTTCGTTAGGGTATATAATTGACTGGTTTTTACAAACCCTAACGATGCGATAAGCATATCTTCGACTTACCCCAATGAAGAGCTATCCCATACGATACAATTAATTCGACTAAGCGCTTACCAATTCCTTAAAACCCTCGTTAGGCTTTCCCTATGAAGTGTTTATTGAACGGCTTCAAGCTATTTTAATCTCTACGCGCAGTCCATACAAATTATTTTTGCACTACTTAGCAATTGATTGGCTATCCACACACAGGCTTGAAACCAACCAATCACACGAATCTGCGAAACAGAGTCAACGGAGAGGGAGAATTAATAGGGTAACACTAACGTAATGCTAAGTGCTTAAATCCGAAACCCTTACGAAACTGGTAACCTCAATGGTTAATCATTCATTAGGGTAAGCCTAACGATAGGGATACGCTAACGTTTGGGAGAGCATATGATGTAGTTACCCGATCGATAGACTTAGTCGAATAAAGGGGTTTTCTCAAACATGCTCGGAAAAAACGGTTTTCCGATTGAAACACAAGGACGGAAAGAGCCTCATTTTACTCCTAGGAGTAAAAAAACCATATGAAAACACTTTCCGTCCATGTCCATATATTTCTTAAAAATGCTGTCAATTTGCATACAAAATCAAAAGGACCAAGACAAAAATTCCAAATAGCCAAGGTAACTGCTCGCTTTTTTAGCACAGTGCGTGTGTTTCTTTTTGAATTTGCATTCCAATGTCTATGGTTAGTATTTAAAAACAATTGACAGTCGGTAACATTCGTTCATTCTGCATAATATAATTGTGAAACCGAATATTAATTAAATTACTGGCTTTTTAGAAATGTATTTGTATTATTTCCTCACATGTTTGAGAAAAGCATTATGTATGCCTCGGCGGAAACGAGGATTTCCTGACTCGTATTTTAGCAGGCCTCGCTGTTGCTCGGCCTGCTAACCACCTCGTCAGGAAAACCCTTACTTTCCGCGCCTAGGCAACAATGTACTATTTCTCAAACATGCTCGGAAAAAACGGTTTTCCGATTGAAAGACAAGGACGGAAAGAGCCTCATTTGACTCCTAGGAGTAAAAAAACCATATGAAAACACTTTCCGTCCATGTCCATATATTTCTTAAAAATGCTGTCAGTTTGCATACAAAATCAATAGGACCAAGACAAAAATTCCAAACAGCCAAGGTAACTGCTCGCTTTTTTAGCACAGTGCGTGTGTTTATTTTTGAATTTGCATTCCAATGTCTATGGTTAGTATTTAAAAACAATTGACAGTCGGTAACATTCGTTCATTCTGCATAATATAACTGTGAAACCGAATATTAAACTATTTGTTGTGTGAAATACTTACTACCATAAAAAATGAGCTCAAGCGACGAAAGCGACGAAATAGGTAAAATCTGAAGCTGCCTCGGTTAGGCAAAACCTGCTTCCCGCTAAATCTAAGGAAATTAAATACCTTGCTTTTTAGAAATGTATTTGTATTATTTCCTCACATGTTTGAGAAAAGCATTATGTATGCCTCGGCGGAAACGAGGATTTCCTGACTCGTATTTTAGCAGGCCTCGCTGTTGCTCGGCCTGCTAACCACCTCGTCAGGAAAACCCTTACTTTCCGCGCCTAGGCAACAATGTACTATTTCCGGTCCCTGCACCTAAGACAACACTTTACACATTTTTTTGTATTTTTTGTGTAGTAACACTCCACCCTACACTGACCATGGTCAGACATGCTCTTGCCCGGGTTTCTTATGGCATATGTAAGCAAAACGAGCACTCAAACCCATAGACAATTACAACCGGTGAAACGACTAGCATAAAGGCATTCCATCTTAGTCCTCAGGGTTGGCAACATATTTCGTTCCGTTACTCTCAACCTCTTATCTGATCGAATACTTAGATGGAAACAACACTCATGTTCCAAGGTTTATAAAGACAAATTTCCTATCAAAATATTCGATCAGATAAGAGCTTGAGAAAGTGAGTGACGATTTGCAGTCATATCTAAAGCAAGGTAACCTATCACAAACGCGAAAGTTATTTTTTTTCTGCCCCGAAAAACTTAAACTATGAATAAACCGAGCCGTAATATTGGGCAAAGGATACTAAGGTAAAATCAGAAATAGGAAAAAGACAAATAGACAAAGCATTACAGACAACTGTTGATACGCCGAAACCAGTAATGAGGTATAGATAATTTGTCAAATCGTTAAAAAACCAAAACAAGTAATGAATAAATAAAACTATTCGAAATGAGCATTCGGCCAAACGTAAAAAAACCCAAACCATAATTGACGAAAAGTATTTGTCGAACCAAAATTCGGTCAAACATTTTTCGAAGTTGTGATAGGTAACCCTAAAGCAATATGGTTTGAAGGAGAAAAGGCACAAAAGTAATTAATTCATAGAAGCATATTAAACTCTCATTGGTTATAATAAGGTAGTAATTGCAATACAATTCATATAGTAGATGTGCCTTTTCCGGAAGAGGGCAGTGTCAATGTCAATTATCCAGTCGGAAGGTGGCGACAGGATCTCCGCTGTACTTGGTATTGAAATGAGTTTATTTTTGCAGGTTTTCTCACATTTGGCGACGTATCAGGCTCACTTAAAGTATTCAAGGGCGCACGCGTCCGACCAAGTTTTCAAGTAAGTTTACATAACATAAGGCATAGGTTCGCGTTTGTAATTGTTTTTTGTTATACTGTCTGCGTTTTTAATTTATTTTTATGTTTGTACAATAAAGAGTATATATACATACAATACATACATGTATAACGCATCACTTGGTCGTAGTATTTCCCTTTTTGAAAGCTTTTATTTCACTTGCAATATATGTATATTTTAATTTGAGTAGCTTAGTTTAATTTTAATTTAAATAAGTTTAGTTTTAACTTTTAATTGAAGTACCTATATTATATTTATGGCACCGCACTAGCGACGACGCGCATCACTAGCGTCGCCATATCAACGTGAAAAACAGAGCCGTCAAGAACTTCACATTTGTCTCTCGACGCGGCCGTTTGCTATTTGATATTTCTAATTTTATTGTATATTTCTTTCTCGTTTAGTAAACCGATTTATGAAGAGTCGCATTATAATTTATAGTAGTTAACAGGCGCATTGCAGCACCAAATTGGTGACCCGCGACGATTAATAATTATGTCGGATAACGAGTTTGAAGATACGATGCAAGGAGCCGCCGGCCCGGCACAAGAGACTACAGGGTCTGTCGACCGAGTTGCAGTAAGATTGCCGCCGTTCTGGGCGGACGACGCCGAGGTATGGTTTGCCCAGGTCGAGGCGCAGTTCGCAATATCGGGCGTAAAAGCCGATTCTACAAAATACTTCCAGGTAATTCGTGAATTAGACCCTAAAACCGCAAAGGAAGTTCGAGACATAATTACGAAGCCCCCGGAACAAAATAAATACGAAAAATTAAAAAAAGAATTGATAAACAGGCTGTCAATGTCAAAAGAAAACAAAAGACGACAGTTGCTGCAGCACGAAGAGTTGGGCGATCGGAAGCCAAGCCAATTTCTCCGTCACCTTCGAGGATTGGCTGGCGACAGCGTCAGCGACGATTTTCTCCGTAGTCTTTGGTCGTGTCGCCTACCTACGCACGTGCAGGCCATTATCGCTTCGCAAACTACTGCTTCGCTGGACGACATCGCTGTTCTTGCTGACCAAATACTTGATGCTACTCCTAACCCTTTCTTTAAGCAGGTAGCGAGCACAAGCTCTTTCGAAGATATGCTGAAGAGAATGGAACAATCCATCACGGCGCGCATCCAGAGCGAGTTAACGCAACAAATCGCACAACTGAGCGCCGGCAGCAGCAGCGGTTATCGTCGGGCGCGTTTCAACCGGAGCAGGTCGCGCAGTCGCAGCAGGTCCAAATCACACGGTCGGTATCAAGCTGTCAAAGAAGGTATGTGCTGGTATCATAGCAATTTTAATTCGAAGGCAAGAAAATGCATTCCGCCGTGTAACTACAAACAGGAAAACTAGTACGACAGTCCATCGCGGCGGCAGCTGACTGTCACGCCACAACCAGCCGTCTATTCATAACGGACAACGTAAGCAAAATTCAATACCTTATTGATACCGGCTCCGACCTCTGCGTTTTGCCACGAAAATTCATGCCCAAATGTAAGTCGCCTGACAGCTACGCACTCACAGCAGCGAATGGTTCTATCATACATACCTATGGCATAGTCAAGCAAAATTTGAACCTAGGTTTGCGGAGGGATTTCATATGGAACTTTGTCGTAGCAAACGTAGATAAGCCAATCATAGGAGCTGATTTCCTTGCTCATTACGGCCTCGTCGTCGACTGCAAACACGGAAGGCTAATTGACAGCGTGTCTACTCTCACAACAGCGGGACAACTTAGACATTGCGACCAAACCAGCATAAAAGCGATCTCAGGTGACAGCGAGTACCATCGATTGCTAGCGGAATATCCCAGTTTAACAAAACCGTCTGGATTGCCGCGAGAGGTAAAACATTCAACTGTGCACTACATCCGAACTACTCCAGGTCCTCCAGCATTTTGTAGGCCACGCCGTCTAGCTCCTGATCGGCTGAAAATTGCGAAGGAGCAGTTTGAAGAAATGCTTCACGATGGCGTAGCACGACGATCCGATTCACCGTGGGCGTCGGCACTGCACCTTGTGCCCAAGAAAGGAAATGGTTGGCGACCGTGCGGGGATTACCGCGCGCTCAACGCACGCACCATCCCCGACAGATATCCCGTCCGCCATATAGAGGACTACGCCCACCGTCTAGCAGGTAGCAAAATATTCTCAAAAATTGATTTAGTCAAAGCATACAACCAAATTCCTGTTTACTCGGATGACATTTGCAAGACAGCTGTCACAACACCGTTCGGGATGTTCGAATTCCCCTTCATGCCATTTGGTCTTCGAAATGCAGCTCAAACCTTCCAGAGGTTCCTGGATGAGGTCCTCAAAGACCTGGACTTTGTCTACTCATACATCGATGACGTACTCATTTACTCCAAAGACGCCGAACAGCACTTAGAACATCTACGGCAAGTGTTTGATAGATTTCAAGAGTATGGTATGCTCATCAACGAGTCCAAGTGCAGTTTTGGTCAGAAAGAGGTCACATTCCTCGGATTTACAGTCTCTGAAGACGGCACTCGTCCTATTGACGATAAGGTAAAAACAGTGCAGGAATTCCCGCCACCCAAGACTGTAGGCGGATTACGCAGATTCCTCGGCATGCTGAACTTCTACAGGAGGTTTGTTCCTCATGCTGCCGATGCACAAGCACCTCTTCACGACATGCTATCAGGACCTAAAATCAAAAGCACTACTTCACTTACTTGGACCGAACAACAGTTGGAAGCTTTTCAAAATTGTAAGTCTAGTCTCGCCAAATCAACTCTACTGGCTCATCCCATCATTGATGCACCACTAGCCCTCGTGACTGATGCTTCTGGCACAGCCTTGGGTTCAGTGCTCCAGCAATTAGTGGAAGGACAATGGCAACCACTGGCTTTCTTCTCAAAGAAGATGACACGGCAACAAACACAGTACAGCGCATATGATCGGGAGTTGCTGGCTATTTACGAAAGCGTTAAACATTTCCGGTACATGGTTGAAGGTAGACATTTTGTGATATACACTGACCACAAGCCAATCACCTTCGCCTTCCAGCAAAAAGACAGGAAATGCTCTCCGAGACAATTTAACTACCTTGATTTCATTTCGCAGTTTACCAGCGACATCAGGCACATCTCGGGGAAAGACAACATTACCGCTGACACACTCTCCCGTATCGAAGCAATTGCCGTGCCTCCAGACTTCGAAGCCATCGCGCAAGCGCAGCAGAATGATGCCGAGTTGCACGACCTCATTGCCAAGCGATCTTCGTCACTGAAGTTGGAAAAAGTGCCCGTGCCAGGTACGACTGTTTATTTATATTGCGATACCTCTCAAGCACGGCCTCGACCCTTCATCACCAAGGAGCATCGACGAAGAATATTCGACGCAGTACACGGCATGAGTCACTCAGGTACAAGGTCAACAACTAAGATGGTAACGGAAAGATTCGTATGGCCCTCCGTACGCAAAGATTGTGGTACCTGGGTACGTACGTGCGCAGCATGTCAACGCGCCAAGGTGCAACGTCACACATCTTCTCCGCTGGGAAACTTCAAGCTACCAGGAGACAGGTTTAGTCATGTCCACATTGACCTGGTCGGTCCCCTACCACCTTCATCCGAGTTCCGCTACCTCTTCACCGCCATAGACAGGTACACACGCTGGCCAGAGGTGAAGCCACTTTCAGACATCACAGCCGAAACCGTAGCTCATGCGTTCTACGAAACATGGATATCTCGATTTGGTTGTCCACAAACTGTAACAACCGATCAAGGACGTCAATTTACCTCACGTATGTTCAAGGTTTTGACGGAGCTTTGCGGAACCCAGCTGCGACACACAACGGCCTATCATCCCCAGGCCAACGCCATGGTCGAGCGCCTGCATCGCACTTTGAAAGCAGCCATCATGGCCCACAACAACAACAAGTGGACCGACGTGCTGCCGATCGTACTTCTTGGCATAAGAAGTGCGTGGAAAGAAGACTTGCAGAGCTCAGCTGCAGAGATGGTGTACGGTGAGCCATTGCGCATCCCGGGTGAGTTCTTTCATACTCCTAACTCACACGCACTGCAACCTGACGATTTTGTCGCACAGCTAAGACGTCATATGTCGCATCTCAAGCCTGTTCCCGCATCGAGACACGGAAATAAGTCTATCTTTGTACACAAGGACTTAAGTTCATGCACCCATGTTTTCCTGAGAAAGGATGCACTGCGTGGATCTCTAGAGGCCCCATACACTGGCCCACACCGCGTCTTAAGTAGAACGGACAAGACTGTCACTGTAGACTTACTCCGAGGACCAGTGACTGTCTCAGTTGATCGTGTAAAGCCAGCCTACGTTCAGAATGACACAGCTGCAGCTACAGCAGCTGGCTCCAAACCTAAAGCTGTTGCTCCCGCTGGGACCACTCGTTCTGGCCGTATTGTCACATTTCCTATTCGCTTTCAGGCAGGACTTTGAGACTCCCAGGGGGGTCCTATGGCACCGCACTAGCGACGACGCGCATCACTAGCGTCGCCATATCAACGTGAAAAACAGAGCCGTCAAGAACTTCACATTTGTCTCTCGACGCGGCCGTTTGCTATTTGATATTTCTAATTTTATTGTATATTTCTTTCTCGTTTAGTAAACCGATTTATGAAGAGTCGCATTATAATTTATAGTAGTTAACAGGCGCATTGCAGCACCAAATATTAAATAATGTATGTAAGTATGTATGTATAAATAAATATTGCAAGATAAATTTGACCCACTTCCCGTCAACGGAATCGGCTGAAGTTTGGATCACATAATGTAAGAGGACAATGCAATATTATGGTATCTAAGAGCTGATCTGATGATGGAATCGGAAGGTGGCGACAGGATCTCCGCTATACTTCACGTAGACCCACCGTGTTGGGACTGATTAGTTTGGTCTTGATAAGCAGATAATTTGCACTAAAAAAGTACGGTCGGCAGAAAAATCTTGTACCAATTATTTTTTTGACAAACTCATTTTTCTTACTATCAAATTTAGAACTATTCAAAGATAATGATTTATAATTATTAATTTACCGATTAAGCTTTTATTAAGAGCGAGTGAGACAGCATTACAAACCCGAAGCATCTTCTAACAAAATAGAGTACATTATTGCCTAGGCAGTGAAGTAGGCAATTGCCGTTCCTGCCGAGGCATATATGTATAGTGCTTTTCTCAAAAATCGCAAGAAAAAAAATGTGTTTTTAATTGCGAACAAACAAAATCTTCACATGAAAAAACTATTACTCTTAACGGCCTTTATGTTTATGACAAGGAGAAATGCAAGCTTTTTTAGAAAAAAAAACTCAAGCTATTCCAGACACAGATAAAAAAGTTACGTTTCGAATAAAATATCGAATATTTCGGATGTATAAGACTTGTGCCCTGATTTTATTATGGCCGTTTTCACTTTTAAAAAAGTTACAGACTAGATAACAATGAAATTTGTATGCAACATCGCGGGCTTGTGTAGCGAGCACGCAATTTTTTTTTTTTTTTTGGAAACTATTTACAACTGTGTACTTCGCGTCTCAGTATGGAGTTAATAATGTCAACATTTCCGGTAATTTTTGAGAAAATGCACTATAGTGCCCAAAGCTAGACATTACTGGCGGCAACCTGGATCGCTCCAGGTTGTAAAACATGTGTTGTCCCCCCAGGTTCCCCTGCCCCATGTGCAACAAGGGCTACCCCAGCAAGGAGGCCATGCAGGACCACTTCAACTACCAGCACCTCGGGAAGACCTCGCACAAGTGCCCCGTCTGCGAAAAGGTAAACTACTGCCGGGCGTTGGAAACCTTTGTATAACATGGATATTGAACGTTGATTGGCGATCGATAGGTATTATAACACTTAAAACTACGCAGGTTATTTGATATATTTTTTTATTTAATATTTATAGATTTATATAATACGAGACTTAAATATACCATTGTAATATTAAATATCGTCGGTGAAATTGCAAAACCGCGTAAGTAACATTATAAATAAGGAGCAAAATGCACCTTTTTAATAAGGCAGTAAGGTTTATTTTGCACTATCATAAATTTGTTAGTTATGTGCAGACCTAGGAATATATACGGGGCAAAATTAAATGACAGCTAGGGATTGCCTTTATCGATAGACTCAATTATCGATGCTTTTCCCGCATACTAGTGATCGCTCCAAGTTTTGTTGGTATTTTTTTGTTATTGTAACTATGCAAATAAAACAAAATAGCAACATAATTCTTGTTATTCCTAACTTTAAAAGTTTTTTTTAACCTTTAGTCATCATCATCATTTTTTTCCTTACCGTGTATTTCAGAATGACTGTCCCATTTTGTTAAAATAAACAATCAGTTTGTCGAGAGTAAAAAAAAAAATTATGAGTAGTGTACATACATACATACATACCTTCACGCCTGTAATCCCAGAGTGGGCTAGGCAGAGCTACAGAATTACAACTTAAAACGTTGTTGATAATTCAGTAACCACAATTTGCACAAATAGGCTAAGATGTTTACCAGCATATTAGTGACAGGTTGCAAGCCCATCGCCTAACAGTACTACAAGCCTATATTCCCTTAGTCGCCTCTTACGACATCCACGGGAAGACATGGAGTGGCACTATTCTAACCCGGCAACCACACGAGATGAGTAGTGAAGGTTAAAATATCCTTTTAAAATAAAGAATAACCAGAATTAAGTTTCTATTTTGTTTTATTTGCAGTTTCAATAAAAAAATATTTTTACAAACAAAACTTTGAGCGATCACTAGTATGTGGGAAAAGCATCGATAATTGAGTTTATCGATATAGGCAATCCCTAGCTGTCATTTAATTTTGCCCCGTATATTCCTAGGTCTGGTTATGTGCTTTGGCAGTATCACCGACGATATATTAAAAAAATGACTGACTGCCGAGACACACAAACAGGCACGCGCACACACATACAGACATACACACGCACACTCACAGAGACACACATACACAACCACACACGCACACAGAGAGAGACACACGCACACACAGACACACTTACACATCAAACTTATAACATCCCTCTTTTTTGCGTCGGGGGTTAAAAATAGGAAAAGATGCGTGTGTTTTACCCGACTGCGTGAGAAGGAGGGCTATGTTTTACCCGACTGCGTGAGAAGGAGGGCTATGTTTTACCGACTTTATGTGTCTATTTCTGTGGCACACCCTGAGGATAATCAACCAATACTAATAAATGGTCATTATGGTCAAGTGTGAGTTGGGCTTGCGCTGATGATTCAAAATCTAAGTCCAATTGGAATATTGTTAACTGTCCATCGGTACACCTTATGCCTTTTGTAATAAGATCCACAAATGTACAGTTAAGAGTTCCGCGGTTTGTACCTACTGCGCGGCAGTACAGAACCCGCGATGCGCGAGCGACTCCAATTTTACCAGTTTTTTGTGTTTCTAGTAACTTTGCTTTGGAACGATGAGCATGCTCCGACATGCTCATGTCCGGTTTTTAAACATTAAATATGTGTTTAGCGCGCCAGTAGCAAAACGAACTTAATGAATTCCATATCTATTCCCACCAGCCTATCGCGTCGCGAGCCAACGTGGAGAAGCACGTGATGCGGGTGCACGGGGAGAAGAAGGAAAAGCCGCGGAACCACGTCTGCCAAATCTGCGGGAAGGGGTTCACTGTGAGTATTAAACACCAGGCCATTTTAGAAAGAAAGAAAAACTTGTGGCGACCTAGCGACATCTATCGGCAACTTGAATCAACCAACTCGCCAGCGCCACCAGCGTCAGACAGCGGAACTAAAGTGTTCTACATCGCGCTAACGAAGTTTCGACAGCCGGTTGACATTATATACCACTTCCAACTTCATACCAATGGACTTCGGTCCCCAGGCATAACACCCGCCTGGACTGAGATCTCTCTATTGTCCTCTCTTCCTACATTGGCGACCCCGACGTGATCGTCTTCCTACAAACCTATTCGTGACATAGTTATAACAGATGTAATGGTTCCAACTGAGGGATTAGTTAACGTAGACGAAGTCCAGGGCAGCAGTTCTCATCTTAGCAGTTCGGTTGCGCTCCCCCCTCTCCCGTCCCGCACCTCACGATTCGCCTATGTGACACTTACTGACTAGCACGTTTTATTGCCTACTTTATACCCAACTGCCGAAAGAGGAAGGTAATGTGTTTATTAGCCTATATATCGTCGGTGAAACTGCAAATCCGCATAAGTAACATTTGAAATAAAGAGCAAAATGCACCTTTTTAATAAGACAGTAAGGTTTATTTTGCTCTGTCATCAATTTGTTAGTTACGCGGTCACCGACGATATGCATGTATGTTTGTTCCTTTGCGGTGATCTAGAAACTAAACGCGTGGACCGATTTTGAAGATTCTTATGTCAATCGATTTGTCTTAATCTTGTAAGTATCATTAAAGGTATGACAGTCATCAAAATGCAATATGGCGGCAACCAGACGCCATATAGAGAAAAAAAAAGTCGACGAACTATGACAAGTTAAAAATCAACTTTAGGTTTCTTTCTTCATTTTTCATTTTGAATTATCATTTTGTATTTTAATTTTAATAATACAACTCAAAAGAGAAAAGACTTGCGCAGTGACTAGGATCCTAACTGGCCACTGCAAACTGAACGGACATCTGTTTCTAATGGGAATGAAACAAGAAGCGACATGCAGGTTCTGTCAGGAAACTGAAGAGACAGCAATGCACATCCTCTGTTCGTGCGGACCACTAATGCGCAACAGAAGTATCCACCTACGGCGACATATCATTGACCCGCAAGAGATACAACTACTCACTGCCCAAAGCATCTGGAAATTCCTGGACGCAACGGGCCTTTGTAGTGAGCTCTAAACTAAGGGGCTGCCACAAAAGATCAGCAACGGTCGAAGTGGCTCACAAGGCCCATCTCAACCCCCCCCCAATAATAATAGGATTTTAAACGATTGGATAACCACAGTCGGGTGTTTTAAAGCTGTCTATCGTTCCAGGATAAGAAGGCCCTGAACCAGCACGAGGTGATCCACTCCGGCGCGCGCCCGCTCACCTGCGACATCTGCCAGCAGAGCTTCAAGCAGAAGGCCTCGCTGTACACGCACCGCAAGCGGGTGCACAAGGTCTTCCCAGCCAAGAAACAGGTCGAGTTCATGGACCTCAAGTGACGTCACCAGTTCGGGACTGCCGGCTTGGGACCTTCTCTGTAGTATTTTCGATCCAGTTGTTGTTTCGATCCGCGCTCCATAGCAATTTGAATGGGGCCTTCGTGGGTTGAAAATATTGATGCTTAAGATAATTGTGAAGCTAAAAGTTTCCATACAAAATGTGATTGGTGTGTGCGTTTCTCACCCTTTAAACCTAGTCCGGTATTTTTAGATTTTTGAATATGTTGTAGATATTATAAAAAATTAGGCCTGTACGTATTTATTTCCAATGAATATGATGGTGTCATAAATGTCATAATCTTCATCACATATTGTTTTCGTATATATTTGAGTAGGTATTATGTGCATGTTTTATATGAACATATTATTATCTATGTATTTTATACATTTTAGTATTAAGTAGGTATTTAATTCATTTTCAACACTGTTTGCACCACCACCATGAGGTTAACTGGTAGAGAATGCCTTTAGGCATTAAGTCTAAGTTTTTACCTATGTATTGTGCAATAAAGTTTTAATAAATAAATGAAATAAATACAGATATTAACAATCGTAAACGTACAATTCTTGTTTTTCATAACAACTATAACATATTCAAAAATCTTAAAAATTGGACTTGATTTAGAGGGTGAAAAATGTTATCCCACAGAGCTAAATTTGCATGGGAAAACTTTGACAGCTCAGCGTCGGTTCACAATGCTCTTTAAGAAAAATTACCGCGTTTAATAAACTCCATCCGGACGCTGACAAGGGTAAGTCCGGGAAAGTCCGGACAGATTACAGCCGCTACTAGTCTTAAACAGACCAACAGATAGCGATCCCGTTTACCTCCTCTAGCAACCTATTATAGGCAGAATTGTTTAATTATTTAAATTTATTTTGACTTTTAATGTACAGAATAATAAAGAAAAATTCTAACTGGGTAATGAGTTGAAGAGCTATCTGATGCATTGAACGGTGTAGATAACTTTCTCATTCTAACAAATAACTGTATTGCTCTCGGCCAGTCAGTGCAACTTGTTAGTCTGTGAGAGCCTTAAGGCAAGTAATTAGTAGATCTATCGAAAGAAGAGGTCCTATGTTATGATTAGTTATCGTCGGTGAAACTGCAAAACCGCGTAAGTAATATTTATAATAAGGAGCAAAATGCACCTTAATAATAAGATTGTAAGGTTTATTTTGTTCTATCATAAATTTGTTAGTTACGTGGTTTTGCAGTATTACCGACGTTATGATACTAAGAACTTGAATATTGTTAATTCAATTTCCACCTTTGGCAGAACATGTAAAAGCAAATATAATTTGTATGTTCGATTATAATATTACGGCTCTGTTAGAGGCGAACTGCTATTATTAAGTTTTAAAATAGGAGAATTATTATTGGTGAGTATATTTACTGTAACCGACGCTTTTGTATGAAGAGACTTGTGAGTGTGGAGGTTAGGGAGGGGGGAGGGTCTCTGCCTACCACGTAATCCACGAAGAAAACTTAGCTTGGTATTTAACACTCCGCGGCCAACTGTAGGTAGTTTTAGTTAGGTGTTACTTAGGTCGTACGACCGACTTAAAGGTCAATGTGTTTGAAAGGCATTTTAGGTTCAGCAATATGTTAAAATATTGATCTTTTAATTCGTTTTAATAATGTATTGTATTATAAAACGTATTTACAAATTTGTATCATCGTTTGTTTTATTTCTTTAGTTTAACCCTTCGTAGTCTGTCGCGCGGTGTCGCACACTTGGACCGTCATCTGCCGCCAAAGCGGGTCAAACGTCAAATTCAAATTTAGAACACAAATGTGTTCTAAATTTGAATTTGACGTTTGAAATATACGTTTCATTCAACAACGTGTCTCGCGAGATAATGAGGCGTGCCTCGCGAGGCAGACCGAGCCCTCAGAAATCTGAGGAATTCCGTTTCGTCCACTTTCATAACTAAGATTTCAAAACTGGTTATGAATAAGGATTTTTATTCACTGTTTCATAACCAGTTATTAAACAAGACTTTTTTCCATTTTCATAACCAGAACCTAGATACCACTCTTATTTCAAATCAATTGGACAGTGTCGACGGAGCTCCGCTCACGCGGAGCTCCTGTTTCTGGGTGGCTTGGCCCTCCGGGCCTGCTGCAAAGCTAACATAACCTAAACCTACCTAGTTTCTGATTATGAAAATGGAAAAAAAGTCTTGTTTAATAACTGGTTATGAAACAGTGAATAAAAATCTTTATTCATAACCAGTTATGAAATCTTAGTTGTGAAAGTGGACGTAACCGGAAATTCATAATTATTTAAAGCTATTGGCCCTCGCGAGCCAAAACCACCCCCGTCCACACCGAACGAACAGCGCACACTAAGGCCGCCTCCTGACTTGGCGGTATGCTTGCAGTAAAACACGGAATCGGTAAGGGTTGCTAGGCAACTAGTGGCATTCACCAAGCAACGCGCAGCATTTATGCCGACAGTATGTTTTACTGCAAGCATACCGCCAAGTCAGGAAGCGGCTTAAAGCACCTTTGAGCATATCGCATTTACGGTCTATTCCTACTAGTTCCATAATTTAAAGGACTTCAGATAATGGAACTAGTGGGAATGTTTTTCCCAGTAGTTCCATTTTATTAAAAAAAACAAATAAAATAACGAATATTTTCTTTTATCATTACAAATATTTTATATCATATTATTATTGAATGCATTTTTTTCATTAACGGTTTTAGTGAGACTTAAAAAAAAAGTAAAATGGAACTACTGGGAAAAAATATTCCCACAAGTTCCATTATCTGAAGTCCTTTAAGGCACCTTAGAGCATGTCGCATTTACCGACAGCCGACGACGGGCGCCCGAACGGCCCCGGCATAAGGCTCGCGAGGCTGCCGCGCGAGCGCGTGCGCTTGGTGGGGACGCGGCTTACGGTTTTTTTTTTGTCATAGAGAAGGCAAACGAGCGCACAGACCACCTAATGATAAGTGAAACTGTGACCCATAGACATTCGCATTCACAAGACCGTAGTCCTAAGACTGCAAATGCACTGCCAATTAACCCTGGGGACTAAGATGGAATGCCTCTATGCTAGTCATTTCACCGGCTGTCTTACCCCCAAACCGGAACACAAGAATGCGAACACTGCTGCTTGGCGGTAGGTTAATGGATAAGATGGTTTATCGCTTCATGTGACCTTGCACTGGTCTGAAGCCCTACTTTGAAAATAGAAGTTCGAAGTTCCGTTAGCTCCATCCCTTTCTCTCGATTTAGTTTCTAGTGAAGAGCGACAGGGACTATGCACCTGAATTTCGGATTAAGAGGTTCGCAGTAACCATCCAGTAGTTCAGTTTTATTGGTCGATAGCCCGTATGCTTTTAGCAATCCATTGAGTTGTTTTAGCATTATTGAGTCAGGACCTATTTCAGCGACGCAATGTATCACGAAAAGATGAAACTGAGTTTTTAAGCAGACATCCGGGGGTGTACTGATTAAGGCTACCATAACCCCTCATATGTAGGAAGGTAAAAAGGTAGGTACAAAGTTCCAGTATATAAAAATGATTTGTTATTTTCTATCTCACATAGCTACAGACATGATTGAGGTCTAATTTTAAGTATAAGAATCCCTGCGTCAGGAGACCCCGCTCTCCAGTGATTAGCTACATTTTAGAAACTAAAATAGATAAAAGAAAGAACTAACTCTTATGAAACCAAGTAACAAATTTCTTAATTAATTAGACAATCAAAACAAACATTAAAATTCGATGTGTGTGTGCGATTGTTTCAATATAAAAATGTATGAAAATTGAACACCCTTAATCAAATGGGACAATTTTTACAAGATAAAAGAATATAAACTTTATTAAGATAAACAAAAACCAACAATTCAAAAAACAGAAAAATAGATGAAAGCTATAAAATTAAGTGGGAAATAGTTTCCCAATATTTGATTAAGGGTGAGACACGTGGGATTAAGGGCGTGTTAGGTGCTCGTGACGGATTAATCCGTCGCGGCTGCCATAACAACCATCTGGCCAAGACAAGTTGCATTGTATGAAAGCTAACAATTTTCGGAAACCATCAAGATGTATAGGATTGTCATAAGAGCCTGACGCGAGCGCCCGGGAGTTTATGACCATCCTATACCATTTTAAACCCCAATGGTAACAGGGGGGTGTTGAAGGTTTAATCCGATTTTAAATCGAAACCGCGCGGTCACAACTAATACTTGATCGAAGCACACTTGACCATTTATTAAATAGTATGTGGTTTTTTTTTGGGTTTGTACTATAATCATACCAAATTTAACGCACGATACGTTAAAAGCAAAACGGTTCTTGTATGGGGCCCCCCTTTACCATTTTACTTTTGTTATGTTAGTAAATCGGCCGTTAATTTTGAAAAAAAAAAAACAGTTATCTATTACAGTTCAATAAATGCAGGACGAACGGACAGACAGCGTAGGCATATTAATAGGGTCCCGTTGAACTTTCCTTCGGGCAAGGAACCCTAAACAGACGTAGGGTAATTAACCAAAACAATTCAAACCAATTCATATTTATTAATACAAAACATCTGGTATACAAATTCAAAGCTGCCCAGTTTAAGGCACTTCTTATGATAATATTGCTTGTACATTTCGTACGCCAGTCCCAAACCAATGGACTTGCTATACTTTGACACAAATACACGTCAAATATATTACTAATTAACGACATTTTTAGATAATACACAATAATGCACCGGCCTACCCCATTCTGGGAATGAAGGCGTGAACGTATGTATGTATGTATGTAAGCACCGGCTTGGGATGCGTTTCTATGTGCACATTAGACACATACAAATAGGTATCGGGTTAATTACAATATCAAAGTTACAAATTAACTTTTTATACGAATTTGGTATCTATGGTACCATAAATATAAAATTCATGAAATATAGTTATATTGCTTAGGACATACCTTGACTTATAATTTTATATTTTATTTAAGAATATTGGAGTATTTAATGACCGTGACGCTCCTTTTACGCTTATTTTTTTTAACATATTTTAAGAGGCGCTGTCAATTTTGACGGATTAATCCGTAGATGTTGACGGATTGTACGGATAATTCCGTCAATAGTGTGGAAAGTGTACAACCTGAATTACAGAGGTCAAGTTGTTACACTTTTTGTAATTTATACTATCTAATATAATTATACAATGAATTTAAATATTTATACATATTAAACAGACCCCTCTCACAACAAGTAAACAAGTTATTTACAAACCACTCACTCAATCCCGAAACCTTATTTGAGTAGGCAATTGATACATTGCTTAGGGCTCTTTTTCATTTGTTTTATCTCATTCTGATTCTAAATCGTTATCATATTGTTAGTATCTTTGTCTCTTCAAATTGAGAAGAGTTAAGGTGTGATTCCATTGCAGACTGCAGGCGGTAGTGGCAGGCGAGGACTTTATATATTTCTATAAAGACGACCTGTCCCTAACTACGGAAGGTAATTCACAGAAATACTTAGAAACCAGTAGCGTCGCGGCAACGTCACCTGCTGCTATCGCATGCACATCTGTACAATAACGTCTACAATACGTTTACATAGAATCAAAATGGTGCAAAAAACCAACAGAACAGAGCCCTTGAAGTTTAGCTTCACTCATCTATGAGATAAATTCAAAGGGTAATAAAGTTTCTCAAATATTCTAACATAACTAAAAAAATGCAATTTAAATGCTTCACACACTCTTTAACTGTCTAACAGTGACGAAATAGCACCTAGTCATGGAAAAATTAACACGAAAACTATACAATAGAAAACGAATTAAAAAAAAAGCTGTAACTGCTTCACACAACCATACCTGGGATAACTCGGGGCATCTGTACGAAAGTGATGTAGCAAAATATTTTATCGATATAAAATATATCGATGTTACTGCCAACATCTAAATGTTATTCGACATAAATAAATATTACTTATTTTCTCCTCATTTTTAGATAAAAAATAAACAAATTAACACGTATATTTATTTGTTTATTTTACAACAGTTTTCATAATATACAATCAATATTTTTTCCATATTCGTCGGTATTAATGATTGCCGTCTAGTTGAAAATATCTACTTTAAACTGCTAAACGTACGAATATGATTGTTAGGTACTGACAGTACTGGAGTTTCTTGCGGCGCTTCTTCTCCGCAATGATGGTCTTGTCCGAAGAGCTGGTAGATTCACTGTACATTTCCGACGTGTAAAAGAGCCCGCATGTGGCCAATTTACTGAATAAATATTTTGAATTTTGAATTTTGAATTTGAATTTTGAATTTTGTATATTGTCATTTTGATTGAAATGACATCCGCATACTTTTATTATCTTAAGAGGCTCGATATCAAATATGACATCGAACCTCTTTACAGTAATCGAGAATGTGCAATGTGCACATGTATTAATTTAATTATATCGACATCTTTTTTATCGATATCAAATCCCTAGAAATGCCCCGAGTTATCCCAGGTATGCACATAACTATGACCCTACTGCGAAAAACTGATTTATCGTCACACTTTTATGTATCACAATGTATTATGAAATTTTCGAAATCAATTAAATTAAAACCTTTAAATACTTAGTGTAAGTAAAAAAATACGAATGTATCCGTCACGGACGTTGGAAGAGTTAAGAAAATATTGAAATTCAAATATGGCACTGCCAGATCAAAAGTGTAGTAAGTCAAAATACAACTATATTTAAAAATCAACTTTAAGACGTCTATGAGCTTGAAACAAAACTAACAATGATTTTGAGTTGATACTGTCTTGATCTAGCAGTGCGTATATCTCTTTTTTCTGTAATAACAGCATTTACCTGTTTTATTCAACTCGTTTAAAAGCAAGGAGTCTTTACATAGTATAAAACAAAGTCGCATCCGCCGTCTGTACGCTCTTCTAAACTGCGCGACGGATTTTAATGCGGTTTTTATCAATAGGTAGAGCGATTCAAGAGGAAGGTTATTATGTAAAAACTGGCCAAGTGCGAGTTGAACTCGCGTGGAGAGGGTTCCGTACATACGTTTTTTTTTCATAGAATTCTTATATCGTCGGTGATACTGCGAAACCGCGTAAGTAACAAATTTATGATAGAGCAAAATAAACTTTACTGTGTTATTAAAAAGGTGCATTTTGCTCCATATTTAAAATGTTACGTGGTTTTGCAGTTTCACCGACGATATGTTTTCCTGTAATCTACAAGTAATGAACTATTTTGCTTTTTTTTTAAATTGTACGCTCAGTAGTTTCGGAGATCAGGAGTATTGTCAATTTTAGTCTTCTTTTGTGAATAAAATCAAAACTGTTTATTATACAATAATAACAAAAATATATTTGAGATCCTCATAATGAGCCCTTTAATTTGATACATGACACAATATTTATTTACTTTGCACATCTGTGGTTGGGTCATCAATTTGAATATGAGTACCAAATTTCAACTCAATCGGTCCAGTAGTTTCGGAGCAAAGGCTGTGACAGACGGACAGACAGACAAAAGCACGAGTGATCCTATACGGGTTCCGTATTTTCTTCTTTTTTTGTACGGAATCCTAAAAACCATTTCGGCCTGTGTTTACGATTAACATTCGAAAACAGAACGCAGAAGTCATTAATTATAAATTATAATTTCACAATAGGATTTCGAAAACTATTATATTTTGTACTAAATCATTAAATAATTTCCGTTTTGTTAGAAGCTGTTAGCTCATAACAAAGAAAAGTAGATTAGCTACATTAGAATAAGTGAAATCAATTTAGCTAGACATAAATACGACGTTGTAATCCAATTTTCTGTATTTCCGACTCAATACGACTTGGGAGCCTTTAAAAAACGAGCCTACTCTTTTCTCAAAGGCCGGCAGCGCACCTGCGATTCTTCTGGTGTTGCGGGTGTTTATGGGTCGCGATGATCACTTACCATCAGGTGGCTCGCTTGCTCGTATGCCCCCTTTTTCAAATAAAAAAAAAAATAAAAAAAAAATAACCTACCTAAATGCTTCAGTCAAAATCATCACATTTTTTGGGGCTGGTTTCCGCAACTTATCAGCCTGCGCCGTCTATGCATGAACGGAATTCGAGGTATAATACATTCAACCTAAATCACATGTTTTAAAAATACAAAAAGAAAAAAAAAAGAAACTTCTTACCAGCCATTAAAAAAACTTCTTACACTTAATATCATCTTCAAAATGGGTTTCCAGTACCATTTTAAGCTCACTGTCTAATTTAAACATCATTTCCAAAACACGCTATGCTATAAGCTCAACAAAACCTGACAAATTCTAGTCAATAAAAAAAAAATGAGCGAGTGATCACCGAATGGAAGACAGGCACCTTAATGATGTTAGTTTTAACAAATCTGTGTATCTCTATGTAATGATTCACTTAAAAATTACATAGAATAAAGCAACGTCCCTCCCCGCCATTTGCCTCTCTATATATTGTATGCTTAGATCTTTCTACCTACGCAACAGATAACAATATGAGTTTCATCAATACATAAGAGTGATTCAAGGTATGTATGATAAATTCTGGTTTTGTATGGATGTTACACATTCATAGTAACCAAAGCGAAGCAAGGGCGGGTCACTAGTTCTAAAATAGTGCATCAGGTCAGTTCTAACATGACGAAAATAGGCATCTTTCAGATGTAATATAGTTTTAACGAATCTGTGTATCCCTATAGTATAATGATAAATGATTCACTTAATAAATAAATAAAACCGGACAAGTGCGAGTCGGACTCGCCTACCGAGGGTTCCGCACGTGACACGAACTCAACCGACGGTTAAATCAATTCAAAATTTGGACCGCCGCGCAGTTCCTTGCATAAAAACCCTGTTTTTTTGGGATTTAATTAAGAATCAATAGTTTTCAGATTTTTCCTTATACTGGTAGTATAAAACGGTAATACTAGCCAAATTTCAAAGTTCTAGTTCGGATAGAAAATACTTTATATCGTTAACTTAGAAGTTTGATTTTTTAGATAAAGGATCTTGACAGACAGACAGATGGACAACAAAGTGATCCTATAAGGATTCCATTTTTCCTTTTGTGGTACGGAACCCTATAAATATCTATTCCATTCCCTGGATAGAACTTGTCAAGTTTTCACAACCCATCGTAGCGCAGCCTCTTAACAGATTAAACAAAAATAATTTCTACATTTAAAACACAAGCTAAATGCTTACATACCATTATTATTAACATTTGTACTACAATTTGAACAATTTTTTACTTGCCCCTCCAATTGCACTACACGCTTTTGTAAGTGCATAATAGTTGCATCCTTCTGTTTCAACTGCATTTTCAACATCATTATAGAATCTTCTAACGCACCATACACAGCTTGCACCTCTGGTTGATAACTAAATACTTGCGGAGGCTCGTCTAGACAAAAAAACTCCCGAACAACAGGGTGGTTAGGCAACTTTTTCAATATAGCATTAACAAATATTTGTAAACCTCTGACTCGGTCTTCTAAGAAACCTGAATCAAAGTTATCCCTAAACCATCGTTTCCCTGGTAAGGGAAGCATTAAATTTGGTTGTTCAGATTTTATCCTCGAGTATAACCTAACGAAATCTGTATACCGCCTAAAAACCAGCCACGATTGGTCCCGTTTATCATCCTCCACTTTCAACTTGAAAATGGTGAATCTGGCTCTTTCCTCCATCACTTCATAACCAACAATTGGTATTTGTAATGAATCATATTTCTTTATTTCTTCACTGTGTAAACTTAGATCTATGTTACTAAGACTATTTTGTACTACATTCAAGTTTAAATCCTTTGAACATGAATTATCGTGAATGTTGCCCATACTTTTAAAGTGGCTGCGGGCTTGCATGCGATTTGGTCTCCTTTCTGACATTTCGTTGTCAGACACGGCAGATTCTGTGTGATTTTTGTAATATTTAGTATACTTGGTGATTTTGGCCACAGCGCTGCAGTCGTCACTTGATGTGGAGGAGACCTCGTTGTTCATGTTATCACGCCTTGTATCTGTGTTTTTTTGGCGCATTGCTTCCATATTTATTATTTTTCACTTAATCCTGAAAAATAAGTACAATATAATATTACATTGACTTTTTATTGGATTTATTAACATTTTATTTAACTTATTTAAGTAAAATGATGATGTATTCATAAGTATACTTTGACGACGCGCTGGCCTAGTTGGTGGTGACCCTGCCTGCGAAGCTAGAGGTCCTGGGTTCAAATCCCGGTAAGGGCAGATATTTGTGTGATGAACGCGAATATTTGTTCCTGAGTCATGGATGTTTTCTATGTATTTAAGCATATATTTCTCTATATAAGTATTTATATCGTTGTCTAGTACCCATAGTACAAGCCTAGAGCTTAGTTTGGGACTAGGTCAATTGGTGTGACATTGTCCCCTGATATTTATTTATTTATTTAAATAGAACTCACTTGAACCGTGATAGTTAATAAATAAACTTATCAAAAACACATAAGAAAATAAAAGAAAGACTGTCTTATCAATAGTTACCAAATGGATGCTACGTAGAAAGGTAAACGCGTAATCTTTTAAATCTTCATCTAAATACAATACGTAGTGCAACGAGAATAAACATATTGACGCTCTTACGAGTGTAAGAAGTTTAACCTTCACAGTCAATTAAGGTGTATTGTACTTACGTTATAGAAGTAAATGGAACAGCATAGGATATATAATAGCTGGCTGGAGACCCGACAATGACTCTCGCGGTCAACACACTTTGTAAGGACCATTTGAGCACATCCTATATAGCTACTAATACCAAACAATAGAACCAAGTTTCATAGTACCTAGTTATATCCCACTAGCAATAGCACCGTAGTTAATTGATTGTAAATTGAGCTAGATAACGTAACAAGTAAAGGGAACAGTAATTAGTAACAAATTTGATATCCTATTCATTAGACAAAACTAATAAAGTTTACAAAATACTGCAGAACGCAGCGAAATAATACTTTGTCTTGACAGTTATTTAAGGATGCGTTCCACTTCGATACAGACGAGCGGATTTGGAATAACTGCGTTCAACGCTGAAATCGGCAAACAAGCTAAGCTTAACACGTCAGACTCAGTCAGGCAAAAAACAAGAATCCAAATAATTAAAAAAAAACATGACGTATTGTTTGTTAGGCATAACGATCTGCTTGCTTTTACGCAAACTCTATAAAAATAAGCGCGTTTTTTAATGTTATGTTATAATGTCGCGCTTTTTGCTATTAAATTTCAAAGACTTCGGTCTTAACCAAGATATTACTCAAACTATCCAGTCCCAGACGCTCGTGTGTATATGTTGTTTGGACGCGAACGTACCCCTCATCAGTTTACCTACATGTAAACACGAGTTTTACTTGCAAAGTTTCTACAAATCTGTGGTACGTATTATCTTCAATCAAATCTTATCAATTTAGAGTTGCGATGTCCTGAATATACGAGTTTAATTGAGTGAAAGTTACGCTAAAACAGGTTATGTGTATCTATCGGTATTCGTTTTAAAAAGTAACAAAAAAATAGAACATTATAACTTCGTTCGCCAGAGGTTCTACTCCCGAATCTGAAGTTCGACGTTACATTAGCCCGTTACTTTCACTCAATCGTGTAATAACACGAGATTGCAAGTGATAGGGCTTCCAAAGATTCCTTATACTTCACAGTGCTGGCATCTGTAATAAGTATAAAACAAAGTCAGTTCCCGCCGTCTGTCCATCTGCATGTACTTTTAGATCAATCAAGGTACGCAACGGATTTTAATAGATAGTGATTCAAGAGGAAGGTTTTTATTTATATAATAAACATAATATATACGAAAGATTTGCAGTTTTTTATGTTTAAAAAATCTTTCGCCTTTAGAATGCTACATTATGATTGAGTATCATTGGCTACGTTTTATTTTAATGTGCGGTTGTTACGGAAAACTTGCATATGATGCGGGTTAGTAGATGCGGAGTAAATATATAAACTGAGACTTTGTTAATTGTTGGTTAATTGGGTAATTATATTTGAATATTTGCCTACCCTCAAATGGTTACTAAAGAAAAGAATTGGAATTAAAGTATTTATGCTGTTATTCACAGATTTTGTGTTAATCAATCATTTTCATATATTGGGCTATCTTAAGAACTAAATTATGGATATAAACAAACTACTATCTTATCCAAAAAGTATTTTTAATACAAAATCATACAATCAGTTGTTTTTGTAGAAATTTAGTAGAAAACCTATGGCAATATGATATATC
This sequence comes from Acleris emargana, assembly GCA_927399475.2. Taxonomy (NCBI): domain Eukaryota; kingdom Metazoa; phylum Arthropoda; class Insecta; order Lepidoptera; family Tortricidae; genus Acleris; species Acleris emargana. Next base: position 2,491,327 of record OV656862.1, read on the forward strand.
TTGTAATTAATATGAAAACAAAAGATAAAAATATTAATCTTTAATAGGATCATGCGCATTATCCTTTAATGTAACTGAATCTTCATCTTCATTTCTACTAACAGTCATATTTTTTTTCCATCAGTCCGAACCCTCCAAGAAGGTAGTGTGCTTCCATTGCCATGACATGCTCAAGAGAATAGAAGTATTCCGACAGCAGGTGATCAATAGCTTTAGGGAATTGGAAACTGTGGTACGTATTAACATATATATATTTTTATCACAAAATTCACACACATACAAATTTGGAACCCTTAATTTGGCTTTGTTTTTTTACTCTAAGTAAAAAACCACCTCAAGATGAAAATATGCCCTAATATTCCAATTAGAATCTTATTGTGCATTGAGACACCCCATACTAGTGTCTTTTGAGCATAGGCGTCCTCCCACCGCACTTGCAATTGCGTGTCTCCTGCTGTGTCTATCGGGCGTCAGCATCTAACCGGAGCTTACACAGCATCCAGGCAACGTCAATAACGTCTTTGGAACGTCGGCGTCTTGCCAGTGCCTTGTTAGTGTCTCCGAAGATAGTGCCCACCAAGATGCTGGTAAGACGCCGACAAGAAAGACGTTCAAAAGACGTTACTGACGTTGCATTGCTTAAACCATAATGTTTTCAAGATATTATTTCATCTTAAACATTCATTACGGAGGTTTGGTTAGTTTAGACTTGTGACACTGTTATGATATGTTAGTTGAAAGGTATATCAATAAAATAAAAGGTATGCTAGGCACTGGTCCCACCAAGGGCGAGGAAGCGATTAGCCATCGACAATTTTCTCGCTCAGGAAAGGAACATAAGATATAGACGCCTGGCAATAAAAGAGACACGTATATTAATAGTTGATCGCTGGCTTTACTCGCTTCCCGCTCATGTCGTCGGCGGTGGGACCACTGCCCTAGGTTCACACTGCGTGGCCGCGTCGCCGCTGCGCAGGTGCTGGTAACACCCCAGGGCTCATAAGACTGTCCTGTTTTCATGAAATCAATGACAGATTTACTGTACAAATTGATACACACTTTATTATGTAGCTGTAGCTATGGCTTTTACGGCAGCATTGTCTATCTCTGCCTGTTAAGAGGCTGTGTGAGACAGTTGTAATTTCCATAGACTATATCAAAAACCTCTCCTGTGCGAGTCTGACACGCAATTTTTCATGTTTACTATGTTGATTGTAATGATTATACAAATGTCGTAGAGTATTTTTTTTTTTTAGGATACAACAAACACGACCACGCTATGGAACAAAAGAAAGTTAGCATTCAAGAGCACCGTAAACATCTATCTACCGCCGGCTAAATATATCGCGGAGCCACGAAGCTTCTCCTCCAACGCACCGAAGGAACCGCCCGCAAACAGAGTTGCCGTGGTGAAGAGAGAGCCTGAAAATGAACCGGCGTTGCCAGTCGTGAAAATTAAAGCAGAGCCCGTTGAAAATGAGAAGCAGCAAGTGGAGATTGAAATTGCATTGGTTGAGCAGTCAGACGTCGCGCCAGGTTTGACTATTTTATTTTAATTTTATTACAAGCTTTTATTTAACTTACCTACCGCCAAGCAGCAGTGTTCGCATTGTTGTGTTCCGGTTTGGGGATAGGACAGCCAGTGAAATGACTAGCACAGAAGGCATTCCATCTTAGTCCTCAGGGTTGGCAACGCATTTGCTGTCTTGTGAATGCGAATGTCTATGGGTCACAGTTTCCACTTACCATCAGGTGGCCTGTGTGCCCGTTTGCCTTCCCATGCGATAAAAAAAAACTTGCAATGTATGTATGTATGCTACGGGCCTCAACACAAAACTTGCAAGTTAAGTTTGACCCACTTCCCGATTTCCGATGAAGCTGAAAATTTGCATACATGTGTAAATCGAATGGCAAGGCATGCAATGGATAAGGGTTAAAGTTCTTTTTTACAAGCTTTTATTTAACTTGTAATGTATGTATTTATGTAAGGGTCAAATCTTGCAAGTTAATTGTGACCCACGCAGCAACGGAATGGGCTGAAATTTGGACCACATATGTAAACCACTGACAATGCAATATTATGGTATCTAAGAGCTGATCTGATGGTGGAGTCGGAAGGTCGCGACAGAATCTCCGCTATACTTATTGTAGACCCACCGTGTTTGGACTCATTTGTTTGTTGTTGATAAGCAGATGCTAACTCTAATTTATTATAATATACTAGTTGTTGCCAGCGACTCCTTGAAGTCATTTATCGCTGCTCCCTCAGGAACTATCCAATATTCCGGAGTTTAAAGTCCTTGGGTTCAAGCCATCTTCAAAATTCATTCTTTTTTTAAATAAAGTTATTTAATTATTAAATCAACTTTACCACCATGAAAACAGTTCTTTAATGAGTGTTGCCATGGTAATAACAGTTCTATAATAATAATTAACAGACAGGTGGAATTTTTTCCTTTTTAGGTACGGAACGGAACCCTAAAAACGGATCTAAATCGGTCCCTCTATTTGGGGGCTACAATTCCAGTCAGACACAGAGACAGGTGCATGGATATACACGATAATCTTATAACACCCCTCTTTTCTTGTCAGCTTCAGAGCCAGTGACTGCAGAGAACAACTTAAACACCGCAGTCAGAACAGTGACCCTGACAAAGGAGGAGCTGGTGCTGGAGCGGCTGAAGCAGGCGCAGTCCCCCACGTACCTGAAGTTCCCCCACCGCTGCGAGAGCTGCGTCATGGGGTTCAACTACGAGGAGAACATCAAAGACCACTTCAAGAGGAAGCATGGCCCGGTGAGTCGTCAGTGAAGTCTGGAGAGTCAGTCGGGAATGGCCCTGAGGTTCCCCCCCCCCCCCCATATCAGCAGTATTTAGGGTTCCGTTAAAGAAAATAAAAACGGAACCCTTATAGCATCAAACGTGCGTCTGTCTGTCCGAATGTACTGCACCAAATCTGGTGAAATTTAGTAGGATGGTATAATCCTAATGATCCAAACAGATGTGCAAAGTAATTATTGTTTTTTTAAATAAATGTATTTTTCATATATTAAATGAAAGGGCTCGTCGTTATGAGGATCTCAAATATATTTTTGATATTATTGTAAACTAAATAGTTTTTATTAGATTTTATTCATGAAAGAAGACGAAAATCGACCAACCCCCCCCCCCCCCCCTCCTGATCTACGAAAGTACTGAGCCTAAATTTTTTATAAAAATACAAAATATACATCATTGCTCTTACATTCCAGGAAAACCTACAAGAATTCTATCAAAAAAAAAAGAAAAAAGAATTAAGTACGGAACCCTCACTACGCGAGTTCAACTCGCACTTGGCCGGTTTACCTGATCTCCCCTCCTAAGCAAAAAAAGCAGTATCTCAAATTCAATAACCAATGTAGTTTGAATTCTATTCCGTTATTAATGAGGTTGATATTGCTACAGGAGTTTTATCTGAGATACTGCCTATTTATTTATTTATTTAAACTTTATTACACAATACATATGTAAAAAGTACAAATGGTGGACTTAATGCCTGCGGAGAGCAGTGATAATGCTAATGAATGAATGTTATTGTTGCAGAAAGTCGGCAGCGTGACCTGCGACGTCTGCCTGGCGGTGCTCTACCCGCCCGGCAGCCTCAACGCGCACATGTTCCGGCATCTCACGAGGTAACATACACATACAGTCTGTGAGCACTGAGGCTTTGGTTTACCACTTCTCTCTCACTCGCTCTCATACGATCTTATTAAGAAAGAAAGAACGTGACATGCATAACAAAGAACAGATTAACAAATACAAGAAGAAAGTAGCCACGAAATGGTCCCAACTCAGCGTAATGCTGGCATTAAAGTCAGCGCTGGTCTTCCGTTGGAACCATCAGGTGAAACCACGGAACCACACACATAATTAAATGAACACAAAACGAGAAGAAAAATAAAATAAAATAAAAACAAAGCTCGGAGTTTCGCAAAAACATGCCCGTCCATGTAGATGGCTGAAAGAGCAACAGTCCCTTAGCCTTACTTAAATGACATGGAGCAAGCAAAGAAAACCGACATGACCTATCCTATCTATGGCAGCGCCTATCTATGGTGGTATTAAGAGCGAGTGAGAGAGAAGTACTAAACCGAAGCCTCTTCTAAGTGCTCACAGACTGTATACTCACTCGCTCTTAATAAGATCGTATGAGAGCGAGTGAGAGAGAAGTACTAAACCGAAGCCTCTTCTAAGTGCTCACAGACTGTATACTCACTCGCTCTTAATAAGATCGTATGAGAGCGAGTGAGAGAGAAGTACTAAACCGAAGCCTCTTCTAAGTGCTCACAGACTGTATACTCACTCGCTCTTAATAAGATCGTATGAGAGCGAGTGAGAGAGAAGTACTAAACCGAAGCCTCTTCTAAGTGCTCACAGACTGTATACTCACTCGCTCTTAATAAGATCGTATGAGAGCGAGTGAGAGAGAAGTACTAAACCGAAGCCTCTTCTAAGTGCTCACAGACTGTATACTCACTCGCTCTTAATAAGATCGTATGAGAGCGAGTGAGAGAGAAGTACTAAACCGAAGCCTCTTCTAAGTGCTCACAGACTGTATACTCACTCGCTCTTAATAAGATCGTATGAGAGCGAGTGAGAGAGAAGTACTAAACCGAAGCCTCTTCTAAGTGCTCACAGACTGTATACTCACTCGCTCTTAATAAGATCGTATGAGAGCGAGTGAGAGAGAAGTACTAAACCGAAGCCTCTTCTAAGTGCTCACAGACTGTACGCGGGTGTATACGCTGGATATCGTCGGTGATACTGCAAAACAGCGTAACAAACAGATTGATGATAGAGCAAAATAAACCTTACTGTCTTATTAAAAAGGTGCATTTTTCTCCCCATTGAAAATGTTACTTACGTGGTTATGCAGTTTCACCGACGATATGTTCCAGCTTCATACTAAGTCGTACAGATGTAATGCATAATTGTTTTCCTTCGTATTTGTCATGCTACTTCAGTCATCCTCAGTACTTTTTGTACTGTGACCGACTGAAATAGCAAGACACGTTCGTACGTTTCCGTGGAAATACGAAGGAAAACAATTATGCACTACATCTGTACCTGCGCACCTGGCATGGTTGTGTTTGTCGCGTGACTTGATGTGCACAAAGAGTCCGTCACTCTAAGGTCGGATTTTTATTCCCACAGAAAAAATGTAAACAAAGTTACGTCACTGGCAAAGTGACATTTCAGGGGATCTCAAGCTTTGGACCAGCAAGAAATATAACATTGAGTTGTCATTTCGCTCAAAACGTGATATAAGAATAAATTCGAGAAATAATTGAATTAAAAATCGCACAAATTAATCAATGGGAAGTGTTTACGATACGGGAGCACGAATTGTGAAGAGAAGCGAGTGAAGTGACGTCTCACAGTCTCGCTTCAATCAAGCGGCCCTCAACTTGTTGACACAGGTGTATCGAGTCAATGATACCAGTGTAATAAATAAATTATGCATACAAAAACAGTTTTCTCGTTTTAAATGAAAACAACGAAGAGTTTAAATCAAAACAAACTTTGACATCAACAAATTAAATTCTTCAATCTTGATTACAATATATTGTATTTTTATAGAAAGTCGATTTCTTTTGAATGTGAAAAGTATAAATATTTTGAATACTGCAAATGTTTTTCGTTAACGGCAACACCTTTGTTTACATTTTTTCTGTGGGAATAAAAATCCGACCTTAGTACTTACGTACGTGTCAAAAAGTGACGTATGTTTTATCCACATTTTCTCACGCGACAAGTTTGTCAGCCATATTACGCAGGGGTGCTCGGAAATGTTATAAAATCAGCCCGCGAAGTTCTGAGTTCCAGGCAGGGTGGATAAACTTAAATTTATTATTTATAGATTTAAATAATGCTAGACTAAGTAGTACCATTGTAAAATTAAATATATAAAAAAAATGACTGACTGCTGAGTTTCCTGCGGCGTTTCTTCAGTAGTGGTCTCCTCTTGTGGAGCACTGGTAGATTCTTGACGTGTGAAAGTGCATGTGCAGCCTAGTTGCTGAATAAATCTCTTTATCTTTAAACAAAATAAATTGCCATAATAAGCACACACTCGCACTTGACCGGCTCTCATCACCTTCATCATCTACTCATTGAGACGAATCTAACGACTACAAACTCGATGGGTCTAGGTTGACTACAGCCGAGACCCTGTCGCCACCTTCTGACTCCATCATCAGATCATGTTCGTCTCCAGATACGAGTGCGTGAGCTGCAGCGAGCGCTTCCCCAACTACGACGACGCGCTGCACCACCACAAGAAGGAGCACTCCGAGAAGACCGCCTTCAAGTGCCGCGACTGCCTTTTCTCCACTGAGTAAGTATATAGCTTAATTTATATTATACGTAATTCGTATCGAGAAAGAATTCCAACAAAAAGCAAGCTTTAATAATAAAAAGCAAACTTTATAAAACCCGACTGTCGACCCGACTGACCCGACCAACTTTAAATCGTTATAAATCCTACCTTTAAACGATCATAAAAAAACCGCCTTCAAAAGTTATTAATATTTGTAGGTAATGGGTCAATCCAGTTATTTTTTTGCTTATTGAAGGCGATTTTTTGTTTTTTAAACATTTATTTTATTTTATACTTTTTAGTGATCATAATTATGTTATGTAGTCCTACTTCTCAATTAATAAGAAACTAAAGAACATTACAACCTCGCCGCAAGCTTTGTCGTAGTCGCTCAACTATCTGAATCGAAATATCTTGTCGCCACCCTTGAAATATATACCGTTTAGGAGTTCCGGTGGCCATCTGTGGTCTTCAGCATCAGTTCCACTTCAGCAAATAGTGCTTTCATAGAGCAAATACGCGAGTTACAATGAAAAATACAAAATTGCTATAGGTGTGCCTATAAATTTTGAAGAGTTCCGTCGAATCCTCGTGGGCTCCATCATCAGGTCTTCATTTTGATAAAAATGGGACCAATGACCATGGTACACCAGCTTTTAAATAAAAAAAGAATCGTTTAGTATCTAGAGCGCCACAAAGTAGCAAACATTCGGCAGCCGTGTTTTTAAATAAAACCACGTCTTAAAAGTTCGTTTAAAAGGTGCACTAAAAAGGGATTTTTGGAAATTCGTCCTCTAAGGGGTTCAAATCGGGGATCAGTGGGAAACTTATCCACCAGTCCTCTAGTTATTAATACTTATGTATGTATGAATCTAAGCACTTTATATGCACAAAAAAAATACAAATAAATTCGTACATAAACTTAAGATTAACATGTACAATGGCGGACTTTATCCCTTCCAGTTAACCTGACCATGACTGAGGAAACTGCTAGTTATCCATAAACTGTACATATAAATATATAGTACATTGTTGCAGAGGATAGAAAGTACGAGATTTTTGGACGAGTCATATAGAGGGCCGAAACGTAGTTGAGGCCCTCTAGTGCACGAGTCCATAAATTGCACTTTCTACCGAGGCAGACATAGTGCTTTTCACAACTACTGAGAGAATATAAAATAAAATTGTATGTTAATACATAATTCACCAATTTTACCAAAGATAACTTTTTTTTAAATCTGGACCCCTATTCTCGTGGCATTCGAGATTAATAAACTAACATTCGAGATGAAGATGTCAACTCCATATAAAATAGTATTTGTTTCGCCTTATCTCCCATGTAATTTTATCTCTAGTGGTTTGAGATTAGGGACCAAGTTTGAATTACATTAAAAAAAAGCAGTGACATAGTTTTTAGTCTGTGTATCTTTTAGCAAAAATACACCTAATATTTTACGACACAAAATGGTGTGTTATGATTGGTCCATTCCAATTTTTCATTTTAAGGAGCTATGACACAAAAATTGATTAATTGATTTTCATTGGTTATTCGGCACATTGCTAATTTATAGTTATGGAACTGTTAATAACTTATTATTATTACCTATTAGAGATTTATTTAATGTAAATTTTGCATGCCAGTTGCTGGTAAAATGTGTGATACCACTTACTGCAAACCACTTTTTTATACCACATTTTAAGCAAATAAAGAATATTTGATTTGATTTGATTAAAGTTGGACAGCAATGTTCTCGACCAATCAGCAAATGCCGACAAAAACATTCTTGGTCTGTCCTTATAAGTGACGTTTTGTGACCCCAAACAAGAGCATCTATGGCCATATTTCCGAGCAGTGTTGTGAAATTATATATACATACTTATTGATGACCTCCTAAGACCCACCATACAACGAAATTTGCCAGTGGAAAATAAACTTATTGCAATTGGAATAAAGACTATTTTCTAATTTAATTGCCAGTCATAAAAACAAGAGAAATTCTACTTTATCTTCTTTACAATTGATATTTTATTGCAATGGCCGTATTATGTACATTTTTTTGTACGCGGGGACTTAGGAGGTTAAAAAATAAAAGTTAAAACTTAACTTATTAAAATTAAAATAAAACTAAGCTACTCGAATATTAAAGATGTAAATAATAATCACCACTATAAAAAGAACACCCCCTCTAGCAGGTCCGCTCGCGGCATGGTCCCTATGACACTGGCTGCATTACCTCTCTGGACAGCTAGCCCAATCTTCTAGCTCTAGGATCTCCGGAGGTGTCTATGAGCCGGGATGACAGAGCCTTAATAAAGCTATTCATATCGGCTGACATATACACCGTCTTTTTTTTTTATTTACGATAACTTCGGCATATTACTAGGTACATCCATAGAGACTAAGTGGTAGATTAGATTTTTAAATATTGCAAAAAAAAAAAAAAGACTGTTTAGAACAAAGTAATTAAATGTTGTATCTTTGGTCATTCTAAAAGGGCCTTTAGAGTTAACCCATAGTCAGTGCCAAATACGTCAATGTTGGCGTGACATACACAGTTCAACGTGATTAACTGATTAAATTTAAAAAATAAATATCTTTAAAACTGTCTGTCCGCAGCTCCCCGCAGAAGTTCCGCAAGCACAAGCGGATGCACCAGAAGCGGTTCACGTGCAAGGACTGCGGCATCGTGCTCGCGACGCGGCCCAGCCTCACGCGGCACATGGCGTGAGTGGTCACCCTCACACTGAGATTAGGGGGGTTTTATAAATAATCTGTCTGTAACCATTATTTAGCAAGACAATGGATTCGAACTGCTTTAGATTTTAAAACAGAATTAGAAATAAATAAGTTGGGGCCATTACGGTACAACATTAAGAAGGAGTGAAAAACGCCTAACTTTTTTTTGTATGTGGTATACTACACTGTGTATATCTAACTAACGTAAGAGCAAGCCGCTATAACAATAAATAATAAAATAAAATGAAGTTCAAACTAAAGGAGGTCTCATACAAAAAATGTTTTTATTTATTTTGTTTAAACCGAAGCGGAGCGAGGGCGCTATGAAAATTAAAAAAAAATAGAACTGTGTCTCTTTTCTACTTAGTAAAATAATATTACTTTTGACATGATCACATATTGTGATAGCTCTTCTTTACTTTTCACGCAATAAGCTCTTTCGTGTTTCATACATAACTTGCTTCCAGCGTTCTGCACAACAAGCGCATGTACTCGTGCGCGCACTGTTCTTCCACGCACACGGACGCGGTGTCGTTCGCGGCGCACATGAAGCTGCACGGGGCGGCGGCCGCGCGCGCCGCGTGCGCGCAGTGCGGCGTGCAGTTCAAGGCCTGGCACGCGTACAACGCACACGTGCTGTTCAGCGCCGCGCACGGTAGCCAGCGCAAGTGAGTACCCTAGTGCCATGCGCCGCGTGCGCGCAGTGCGGCGTGCAGTTCAAGGCCTGGCACGCGTACAACGCACACGTGCTGTTCAGCGCCGCGCACGGTAGCCAGCGCAAGTGAGTACCCTAGTGCCATGCGCCGCGTGCGCGCAGTGCGGCGTGCAGTTCAAGGCCTGGCACGCGTACAACGCACACGTGCTGTTCAGCGCCGCGCACGGTAGCCAGCGCAAGTGAGTACCCTAGTGCCATGCGCCGCGTGCGCGCAGTGCGGCGTGCAGTTCAAGGCCTGGCACGCGTACAACGCACACGTGCTGTTCAGCGCCGCGCACGGTAGCCAGCGCAAGTGAGTACCCTAGTGCCATGCGCCGCGTGCGCGCAGTGCGGCGTGCAGTTCAAGGCCTGGCACGCGTACAACGCACACGTGCTGTTCAGCGCCGCGCACGGTAGCCAGCGCAAGTGAGTACCCTAGTGCCATGCGCCGCGTGCGCGCAGTGCGGCGTGCAGTTCAAGGCCTGGCACGTGTACAACGCGCACGTGCTGTTCAGCGCCGCGCACGGTAGCCAGCGCAAGTGAGTACCCTAGTGCCATGCGCCGCGTGCGCGCAGTGCGGCGTGCAGTTCAAGGCCTGGCACGCGTACAACGCGCACGTGCTGTTTTGCGCAGCGCATGGCAGCCAGCGCAAGTGAGTACACTAGGGCCGTGCGGCGTGCAGTTCAAGGCCTGGCACGCGTACAACGCGCACGTGCTGTTCTGCGCCGCGCATGGCAGCCAGCGCAAGTGAGTACACTAGTGCCGTGCGGCGTGCAGTTCAAGGCCTGGCACGCGTACAACGCACACGTGCTGTTCAGCGCCGCGCACGGTAGCCAGCGCAAGTGAGTACCCTAGTGCCATGCGCCGCGTGCGCGCAGTGCGGCGTGCAGTTCAAGGCCTGGCACGTGTACAACGCGCACGTGCTGTTCAGCGTCGCGCACGGTAGCCAGCGCAAGTGAGTACCCTAGTGCCATGCGCCGCGTGCGCGCAGTGCGGCGTGCAGTTCAAGGCCTGGCACGCGTACAACGCACACGTGCTGTTCAGCGCCGCGCACGGTAGCCAGCGCAAGTGAGTACCCTAGTGCCATGCGCCGCGTGCGCGCAGTGCGGCGTGCAGTTCAAGGCCTGGCACGCGTACAACGCACACGTGCTGTTCAGCGCCGCGCACGGTAGCCAGCGCAAGTGAGTACCCTAGTGCCATGCGCCGCGTGCGCGCAGTGCGGCGTGCAGTTCAAGGCCTGGCACGCGTACAACGCACACGTGCTGTTCAGCGCCGCGCACGGTAGCCAGCGCAAGTGAGTACCCTAGTGCCATGCGCCGCGTGCGCGCAGTGCGGCGTGCAGTTCAAGGCCTGGCACGTGTACAACGCGCACGTGCTGTTCAGCGTCGCGCACGGTAGCCAGCGCAAGTGAGTACCCTAGTGCCATGCGCCGCGTGCGCGCAGTGCGGCGTGCAGTTCAAGGCCTGGCACGCGTACAACGCGCACGTGCTGTTTTGCGCAGCGCATGGCAGCCAGCGCAAGTGAGTACACTAGGGCCGTGCGGCGTGCAGTTCAAGGCCTGGCACGCGTACAACGCGCACGTGCTGTTCTGCGCCGCGCATGGCAGCCAGCGCAAGTGAGTACACTAGTGCCGTGCGGCGTGCAGTTCAAGGCCTGGCACGCGTACAACGCACACGTGCTGTTCAGCGCCGCGCACGGTAGCCAGCGCAAGTGAGTACCCTAGTGCCATGCGCCGCGTGCGCGCAGTGCGGCGTGCAGTTCAAGGCCTGGCACGTGTACAACGCGCACGTGCTGTTCAGCGTCGCGCACGGTAGCCAGCGCAAGTGAGTACCCTAGTGCCATGCGCCGCGTGCGCGCAGTGCGGCGTGCAGTTCAAGGCCTGGCACGCGTACAACGCGCACGTGCTGTTCTGCGCCGCGCATGGCAGCCAGCGCAAGTGAGTACACTAGGGCCGTGCGGCGTGCAGTTCAAGGCCTGGCACGCGTACAACGCGCACGTGCTGTTCTGCGCCGCGCATGGCAGCCAGCGCAAGTGAGTACACTAGGGCCGTGCGGCGTGCAGTTCAAGGCCTGGCACGCGTACAACGCGCACGTGCTGTTCTGCGCCGCGCATGGCAGCCAGCGCAAGTGAGTACACTAGGGCCGTGCGGCGTGCAGTTCAAGGCCTGGCACGCGTACAACGCGCACGTGCTGTTCTGCGCCGCGCATGGCAGCCAGCGCAAGTGAGTACACTAGTGCCGTGCGGCGTGCAGTTCAAGGCCTGGCACGCGTACAACGCGCACGTGCTGTTTTGCGCAGCGCATGGCAGCCAGCGCAAGTGAGTACACTAGTGCCGTGCGGCGTGCAGTTCAAGGCCTGGCACGCGTACAACGCGCACGTGCTGTTTTGCGCAGCGCATGGCAGCCAGCGCAAGTGAGTACACTAGTGCCGTGCGGCGTGCAGTTCAAGGCCTGGCACGCGTACAACGCGCACGTGCTGTTTTGCGCAGCGCATGGCAGCCAGCGCAAGTGAGTACACTAGTGCCGTGCGGCGTGCAGTTCAAGGCCTGGCACGCGTACAACGCGCACGTGCTGTTCTGCGCCGCGCGCGCACACTTTCACATCTTTTGTGATATTGAATAACATTAATTATCTTTATTTCCTACAGAATCAGCTGTGAATACTGCGGTATGAAGTTCGCGACTGCCACGCATCTGCGTATGCACGTACAGTTCAGCGACCACCCCAAACAGACCTTCTCCTGCACCGATTGTCCCAAGGTAAGCTCATCGCATCATGACACATTGTATCACATAACAATCATGTCAGCCGAAAGACGTCCACTGCTGGACATAGGCCTCCCCCAAGGCTCTCCACTAGAGATGCAACGGATATCCGGTTGCTATCCGGTATCCGGCATATCCGGCCATTATTTTACTATCCGGCCGAATACCGGATAGTTGCGCACTATCCGGCCGGATACCGAATAGTGATTCTGTTTGGTATTTAACTTTGAAAAATGGTTAGTATACAAGAAAACAACAACAAAGAACGAGATAATTTTAATTTGCATCGTCTTTTTCTATTTCAAAATAGTTTCACAACGGAGATCGTTTATTTGCCATTATTTTAGACAAATAAAATAAACGCAGAATGAAGTACGAGTTCACAATTACGTACACACTACTAGGTATACACATTAAACACTTTTTTTTTCATCTATTCAGCAAAATAGGCGGGCGCACGTGTACTGCATACGAAATAGTTCTGTACACTGGCCTAATAAAACTAGTTTCTTGCCTAGAAAACGTTTCGCGCGAACCTACAATACATAACAGGTTGAAATCAGCACGACGCGCCCGCCGCCAAACTAAAATGTAGGTATCGTTTGGCCGGCCTAATATTCCGCGGCCGGATACCGAATATTCGGCCGGTGATCAGGCCGAATATCCGGTATCCAGTATCCGGCCAAACAACTATCCGTTGCATCTCTACTCTCCACTCAGACCCTCAGACCAGTCTTGTGCTTTTTGCATCCACCGCGTTCCCGCGATCTTTACAAGGTCGTCACTCCATCTTGTTGGAGGCCTACCTACAGCTCGTCTCCCGGTCCGCGGACGCCACTCAAGAACCTGCTGACCCCATCGGCCATCACATCACATAACATCATAATATTATTATTACATACTCAGCCAACGATTATTAATACATATCGCCACGTTTGTCCCAAGGCAAGCACCGCACGCACACATCCGAATTCGAATTCAAAATTCAAATGTTATTTTCAAATTTCAGAAATTTTCCGTGGAGGCCGAGTTGAAGCAGCACCGCAATATACATAAGAAGCACAGGCTAAAGTCGACCGACAGGATCTGCGACTACTGCGGCAGGGTGTACACTGTGAGTATCCAGCTCGGGGACGTTTGAGACCCTTTGTTTACCCGTCTGGCTCTTGTAAACCCCCACAAAAAAATGTATCTGTGTTTGTGTGTTTGAATGTTGCATCATGGCTTCCAAACGACAAACGGTAAAAGAGTGTGGATGCGTACATTGCCTGGCATCTTAAATAATAGTACATTATTGCCTAGGCAGTGAATCAGGCAATTGCGGGCCGAGTATTGGTTTAAACGGACGAGCTTGCGAGTCATATATAGCCGAGGCATTATATAGTGCTTTTCTCAAAAATCGCAAGAAAAAATTTGTGTTGGTGTACAATCTTCATCACTCGTTTTTTTAATTGCACACAAGCAGAAACTTCACGTGGAAAAACCATCACTATTTACCGACTTTATGTTGACAAGGAGAAACGTAAGCTTTTTTTAAAAAAAAACTCAAGCTATTCCCGACACAGATAAAAAAGTTACGTTTCGAATAAAATATGGATGTATAAGACTTGTGCCCTCATTTTATTATAGCCGTTTTCACTTTTTTTAAAGTTACAAACTAGATAACAATGAAATTTGTATGCAACATTGCGGGCTTGTGTAGCGAGCACGCAATGTATTTATTTTTTTATTTGGGTACTGTCTGTAAACTATGTACTTCGCGTCTTAGTATGGAGTTAGTAATGTCAACTTTTCCGGTCATTTTTGAGAAAAAAAATGTATCTGTGTTTGTGTGTTTGAATGTTGCATCATAGCTCCCTACCGACAAACGGTAAAAGAGTGTGGATGCGTACATTGCCTGGCATCTTAAATTAAATAGGTTTCCATGTCAACTAATAAGTAAACTTGAAAATGTAACATGTAATCAGGTAAAAAACATTATGAAACGGGGGATATTTCCCTTTACTTAATAAAAAAAGAAAAATATTATGTTATAATTAGTCTTAGGACTTTTGGTAGCATACCGTGGTTCTAGAATCCGTGGAGTCGCTATTTCCCAATTATTATAAACATACTACCTTGATTTTGACCCTCACTAATTAAAATGCATTAATTCGTTAAATCGCTAAACCAGCTTAAATTAATTTTGGTAAAGAGGCTATTTCTGTTGTGAAAGCATTTCAAACAAATTCAAATATTCAAATGGTATGTATGGATAAATCGAACTAAAATTTGATTTAGTTTATTTTGTAAAATGACATACCTACTGAAGACCAAAATCAAAGTGGTATATTCATAATAATTAGTAATTAGCGACTCTATGGATTCTAGAACCACGTAATGTCACCAAAAGTCCTAACCCTAATTATCTTAGTAAATAAAAACGTATTATTAACAAACCGTATAACTCACGTAAACTCTTAACTGATAATATCTTTGATTAATTTAAGATTACAAGTTAAGATAATTTAATTATGTATTTGTTTGTTGTGTAAGAAATAAAGAGTTTTTTAAACGGATCATCTAATTTAGACGCGGTATTTAAAAATATTTTTTAGTAGTCGCGATGATTCTTAGCTATGGTTCGTGAAAATCGGTTGGGCCGTTGAAGTGATATCTGAAAGGAGTCGCCATTTTGTCGGGGTAATTAATTATCTTTTTTTGTCCACAGAGCCGTGAGCATCTCATCCGCCACATCCAAACCCACATGTTGGTGCGGCAAAGGGCTAAAGAGGCTAAATCACTTAAAAAATAAACGGCTTTTAATTAAAAATAAATTTTATTCGCCTTGTAAATATTTATCTGTAAGTATTTATACCAGTAATACTTTTTTATAATAAAGTCATGTTTAAGAAAGTTTTTTTATTTAGAGCATCCTATACAGGGTGTCCCGTAAGTACCACGTCAAACTTAAAGGGGAGGTAGGTGAGCAAGCCACCTCCCTAACATAGAAAAATCGCCTTAGTAAAAGTCGCATAGTTTTCGAGATATTTGGATTTTTCTAATTTTTAGAAAAATGTACACCCTTACTGAGTTTTTGATCTGTGGTATTCGGAATTTATAATTTTTTAATTTATTTTTTATTGCAAAACAATCTTGAATAGTTGTGTTATCAAATGGTAAAAACCATTTAAAAGTAACTGTTATAGTTTATTTTATTTTTTAAATTTAATTTCAAATTTGCCTCTTCAGTTTTATTTTGGTCAAACTTTAGCCCCTCCTGGTGAAAAAAAAATACATCACCACTAGTTAGCCAATTAGATTAAAAACATGCTCGTTTAATGGGCATTTAAAAATGATAAATATTTTATCATCAAAACACTTATAAATATTTTTTTTTAAAGAAAAGCGTAAAGTACACCTCAATTCACGTTAAGCCAGTACTGCCACCCAAGCTTACTTGCGACGCGAGCTGTATCAGAATTCCATTCTAGTTTAAATCAGCAGCAATGCAAAACTAATCGAACAAATTAAAATCTTTAAATTTCAAATCAATCTAAGAAAAAAGGGACGACACTACAGTGTTGCCATTTTTTCAGGTCACGCTTTCGTTTGCCAGACTTTAACAAATTTTATCGAAATCGATTCAGCGGTTTAGTCGCGAAAGCCTAACAGACGGACAGAGTTACTTTCACATAAATATAATATTAGTATGGATATGACATGAGTATGGATAAATAAGACTGGCCCATATTTATTCTATCTATCGTACACAACCCACTTATAAATACGTAACTGCTGTACCGCCCCTTTCACTGCCCTGCATGCATGGACCCTTCATAAAGGCTATATTTGGCCGATATCTATAGGCTCTAGTGAAAATGTTAAAATAACCCGTCGATGGATTGCCAAAATGACAGTAGAGGCAATATGCTGGTAAAATCTGAGCCACGTCATAAATGGGCGAAAAAAAAATCGTTACTGTCAAAACAGAGTACTATTTATTTGTTTACTTCTACGGTTTACTTGGTGTTTTTTGTTATATTCATTATAAATGAATGAACTTAAACCACTAACGACGCTAAAATGCAACCAGCAAGTTATACGCGCTGTTCGATTCAACGTCGATGGCACGTACTGCCTTACATGCGGCGCTGACAAAAAAATAAAACTATGGAATCCTCAGCGGCAACTGTTGCTAAAAACCTACGGAGGGCACGCGAATGAGGTGCTAGACGTCGCTGGTTCTTGTGACAGTAGTCAAATAATATCCTGTAGTGCGGATAAATCAGTAATTCTTTGGGATGTAACCACTGGGCAACCGCTCCGAAGGTACCGAGGCCATGCGAGTTCAGTAACTAGAGTCAAATACAACGAGGAGTCAACGATGGCTATTTCAGGTTCAGTAGACAACACTGTCGCGTTCTGGGACGTACTAAGCCGGCGGCAGGAGCCCGTACAAGTCCTAAAAGATGCCAAAGACACTATAACCTCTATTCAAGTTACGGATTATGAAGTTGTTACGTGTTCAGTTGATTCGCACGTCCGTCGGTATGATCTAAGGGTAGGGAAGATGGTGTCGGACTATATTGGTCATATTATAACTTACGGCAGCTTAACTCACGACGGTCAATGCTACATTTTAAGTTGTGCGGACAGTACAGTTAAGTTATTTGACAAAGATTCCGGCGAGCTACTTAACTCATTCACGGGCCATGAGAGTAAAGATTTATTGTTAGAAAACGCTGTTAATGCTAAGGATACTCATATTATATCAGGGTCTGCTACCGGTGAGATATTTTTTTGGGACCTTATTAGCAGTAAAGTTACTAATAAATTGGTACACACTATGAATAAAGCGGTTGTGTCTTTAAGTCATCATCCGACTGAGGACTATTTGCTTTCCGCTTGTGAAGATGAAGTAATTTTGTGGGGGCACATATTAATCCCTTGAAAATTATATTAATAAACTCTTTTATGCCATGTTTTTGTTTCATTTATCGCGAGTTAAAGGACTTCCAGGATACTTAAGCTAGGTAACCTGGTTCAATGTTAAAATAAAATTGATATGAAAAGACTAAACTTTATTTGCTTAATTCATAATTTGAATTGACAACAGATTTTTTTAAATCATGAAATCATGCTTATAAGAATTGTCTCAAAAGCTGTAACAGAAAAGACCATGTATTGTAGCGTTTAAGCCTTTGAGCTATTAGCAGAAATTTGATTATTTTCACAGGAAATAATAGAACTACAATTTTTAAAATAAATATGCATAGTTTTGAGACAAACTGATTTTTTTCAGAACACCTTTTATAAAAGCCTGTTGACGGTTAAATTTCATGCATAGCTCTCATGGTCACAAGGGAGCTGAAGGTTGGTAAATAATTGCATTATTCCTGACAAAACGGACAAAACCTATTTTTAAAATGAACAGATTCCAAAAAAAAAACAGCAATGGCATGTCGGACCATGTTCAGGTAGGTTTCCGAAGTCATTGCTACAAGCAAAGAACTACTTATCCCGAAAAACAATAAGTAGCAGGGCCGGATTTAGGAGAGGGCAACCGGAGCTGCCGCCCCGGGGCCTCCACAAAAGAGACTTCGGAAAAAAATACAAATTCTGACTAGTAAACACTAGTAACCAACTTTTCCTTTGATATTTTTTTCTTGTTTTACCTTTACTTACAGTACTTTGTACAAACATGATTATATTAAATATTAACAGAAATCATCGATCTATATTTGTTCAATCCAATCACTAAAATATCAAAATCTCAAATGGCATTGATAAGCTGCACTTGCAATAAAAAAAAAACCTTTTTTTTTTTTTATGTGGCCCGCTGTGCCTCCACTCCTTTGTTGTCCCAGGGCCTCCACACCTCTAAATCCGGCCCTGTAGGTATATTCTATTCTATGTTTTATTTTTGGCAACCGGTGTCGTATAAACTTATTTTTAATTGAAGGGAGCGCGACGGGACCCTATTCATATGCCAACGCTATCCGTCCGTCCGTCCTAACTAGAGCTTTTGAATTGAATCGTAAATCGTTCGTAATAGGTCTGAATTATTATTATTGTAAGTAGTACCAAGAGTCTGAGTAAAACCGACCGACGGAGCACATTTGAGACAGAAACGTTAGAATAGTCAAGACAGACATGGCGAAACTACAATGGTTCCTTGTTCACTATGGAACCTTATAAAGGTGTTTTTAGAATCCCGTTGTACCCAAAGGGTGCCCACGGGACCCTCGCTGTTAGTTTTATTTTATTTTATTATAATAAGGCGGCATAAACACGCGACACTAACAAGATTGCATTATGAATCCACCTTAAAGCTGCAATAGCACTATTAAAGGCAGTTCAGCTTAAAAGGCAAAAAGACAAAGGCACGGTTTATTTTTATAAATTCAGCTTAGAAAATTCGGCCATAATAGATGGCATCGGTTTCAGTGCGTTGTTTTAGTGTTTTGCAAACCGTAAACGGAATCTGAATGCTCTGAACTTGTGTTCAATTAAACACCAACACGTCAGCACCTAAGACGCTATTGGCGAGTAAAAAGGGATAACTCCAAAGTTCTTGAAATTAGCCAATCATTTAAATAATATATAATATATTTACAACAAATTTAAGGCATATAATTATTTTTTCTGTGAATTTAACACAACTGGATATTATTATTGCTGGCCATAGCTTTAAGATTTTGGCAGCGATTTCGCGTTTCGTTCGATAACAACGAAAGAAGAAATATTAAAAAAGTACACGCCGACAGCTGCTGCCCCCTAGCGGCGGATCAGTTTTCCGTTTAGAAGTGAAAACAATCATATCGGTGTCGTAGGTTTTCACCGATTTCCTAATACATTTCATGTTGATTAGTACTAGTAATAATGGTCAAAACGGGCGATTCTAACTCTCAACGATCTTGTTCTGTGCCGCAGTGCAAATCGCGGGGTAATGAGATTGCACTCTTTTATTTCCCTAAAGACGAATCTCTCAGGAAGAAATGGACCGACGCTATCCAGATTGAGAAAAGAGTCTCCCCGGGTATGCAAGTTTGTAGCCGGCATTTCGTCAAAAATGATTACATATTTCCAGGTACGAATTTTGAAATACTTTGTATCTCTTTTGTAAATTGTTATAACCTTATTTTTTTCTATGTGGCACAGATCAGATTTCTGTCCTTTAAATGCATCGATGTTCTTTTTTTCGACGCACATACCACACATTTCAACCGTATTAACGTAATGATTACACTGAGTTGTTAGTTAAAATTGAAACTGAATATATTCATAGTAGTTATTGACAATGGTATGAGACAGTATCATAGGATGCAACTGTAATGTGTTTTCGATGCACGCATCAGCTTTGAGATTGTGCCATTCCTGTGTAGTGTAATCTACTGTATTTATTTTTGACTGAACCATGAATCTTACCCTAACTAACTAGGTAACTATCTCTAGGTAACTATGATGCAGAATGCTTGATAACTAACTAGATAATATCAAATTGAGGTGTTCCTGTGGCCACCTTAAGTCTCCATCATCTTAACAGTTTGATAGTACCATATATTGTTATCAGAAATGCATAAGAATGCCAAATTTCAAGCTAATCTTACTATTAGTGCACTGAGTTAGAAGAAGTTTAAAATGGACTTAATAAAAGTGTTTAATTTAAATTAAAGATCTGTAAATTTTTGCAGATATTACCAGTACAACCAAAGTACGTAGGCTTAAGAAAACAGCAATACCATCACAGAATCTGCCGTGGCAGTTCCCCAACAAGCATGTCAGCCCTGCGCTAGCCAAAGCCCGGATGGAGAGACTTAAAAACCGACAACAACATAGGTAAATTTAAAGACCTGTATTTGTGAGTGTAGTGCCCACTGTTGATTAACATGAGTCTTTCACGACACACTGTAGTGCGCCATCACTTACTGAGCTGTTCACACACAAGCACCCATCCTATTTAAAGATCAAAAGACATTAATTTGCGATAATACAAAATTGCATTACAAATAAGAACAAGACAGAGAGAAATAAATAAAAAGTAGTCCAAGTTCCAAAAGTAGTGATACCACACAAGGTGAGAAGTTTGGCACTACCACTACCTATTCATAGGGTATCTAATATTTCAAAAAGGCATCTGTGAAAAAAAAATTAGGAATAAAAAATAGTATTTTATATTATAACAATATGGGCCTCAAATGAAAGCTAGTTTAAAGCCCATTCCTAATATATATCGCACCTCGGTAGAACAAGGGCACAATGTACTATATGATTATAGGGGCAATTGTGCCCTTGACCTACCGAAGGTGCGATATATATACATTATAATATAACATTTTGATGCTACCATTTTGACAGGAAAATCAAAAAAATATGGAAATGTTAAGTTATAAACTCCTTTTGCTAGAAAGAGAGTGTAGTAATTTGTCACTTGTCGCTTCGTAACAGCTCCAGAGCTTATTTAATTTTGTTTATGGGATCTTGATGAAATTGTTGAGACAGCTGGGAAAGACTGGGTAGACAGGAAGTGGTGGAAATCTGCCTTTACCTCATAGAGGGTTCTCGTGTGCATTTCTGATGCAGATTTCATTAAATTTAATTATTACCTGATAAGTGTGTGAGATTAGTCTTGTATGTTTATCTTTGTGAAACCCAGAAATAAATCGTAGCAAGTGGAAAGAAGTGGTCTCTGTGTACCCCTCTGGGAAACAGGCGTGATTTAATGTATGTATGTATGTAAACCAGAAATAAAAGTCTTTTTTTAGGGTGTCAAACTAGGAACCCTTATAGTTTCGCCATGTCCGTCTTTCTGTCGGTCTGTCTGTCTGCAGCCTAGCTCAGAGACTCTTAGTACTAAAATGCTTTAATTTGGCATAAATATACATATTAGTCACGCCAACAAAATCTTGAAAATATTTTTTTTAAAGTGTACACGTAATGTGGGGATGTATTTTTATTTTCTCGTCTAGCTCATAGTGTAAGGTGTCGATGGATAGGTCTTTTAAAAATATTGCGGGTTTGAGGAAACAATTTTTCGATTAAGGTATCCCTACTTTATACAGATATCATTACTTTTGTACAGAGGGCCCGAAAAGAAAATTGAAGCTGATAAAAAAAAGGAACCTGAAGTTGTTAAACCATCACCTATTAAGGATGATTCATCACTGATAGATGAAAATGAAGTAGATCCGTTGCTCAAGGAGCTGGTGAAGGAAGAAAAGGATTCTGACAGTGATGACGGTATAATGAAAAATGAAGTTGATGAATTAATACAGAAGACAGAGAAGAAGATTGACAGTAAAGTTTCAGAGGCTAAGAAACCGGTTAGTATAAGTATCTCGGACAAAAAAGGGGATAAACTACAAGTAGTCAATTTGAGTAGCGCTACCAAAAAAAAAATAGTGGAAAGAAAACCGGTAATACAAGTAAGTATCATTATTTACCTGACTGAGGGTTATGTTTGGCTGTAATTATTAACCCCTGACGTTGGTATATGAGAGGTATCATTTAAAAGCTCTCATCTCTCTCATGAGAGGTATCATTTTAGAAGCTCCCATCTCTCATGAGAGGCATCATTCAAAAACTCTCATCTCCCATGAGAGGCAATATTTAAAAGCACTCATCTCATGAGATGTGTTTAAAAGCTCTCATCTCTCAAGAGAGTTATCATTTATAAACTCTCATCTGTCATGAGCAGGGACCGGAACCGCTTAGCGCGAAAGGGGTTTTCGATATGCTTTTTGATAGACTTGTTGTTACAAACCCCAAGGATGCGCTAAGCTTATCGTCGACTTAGCTCAATGAAAGGGCAACCAAACGATACGGTTAATTCGACTAAGCTCTAAGCCTATCCCAATACCCTATTGTCTGTTACCTTATTCAAGCTTATTCAAACGGATTCAAGCTGGTTCAACCTGCGCAAGAGTTTAGACTTATTATTGAATTACCTAACAATTGATAGGGTGACGGCAGGCAGTAGCCGCTTGAGCGAGACGGCTAGAATTCGCCCGAATGCGCAAAAAAGAGATAGGCGATCAATGGGGTAATACCCAGTCAATGCTAAGCGCTTAAATATTAAACTACCGAAACCCTAATGATCCCGGTAAGCTCTATGGATGCGGTTAACTACCTCAAAGGGGTTCGCCCTAACGTTAAGGTGACTCAATCATAGCTAAGCACATCGATTGGCTAACCGAATGATAGGCTAAGCCTATTCATAGGGTTAATCAAATGAAGGGGTTTTCCGGTCCCTGGTCATGAGAGGTATTATTTTACGCCGAACTTCCGATCGGTCCATCGGTTAGGAAGCTATGATGCCACTGACAGATACACAGATACACGTCAATCTTATACCACAGACAACCGCTGGCTGTTTGCGTCGGGGGTTAAATACGGTGGTACTTAATAACTTAAAAACTATAACTTTAAGTAAAATGATTATTTTCAGATGCGAGCACGGGCCCCTACGAGGCTCAGACACCGCAAAGGCGTGTTAAAATGTGAATTATGCGGCCGAAAGTGCCTCACGCCGCAAGCCTTGAGAACCCATCAACTCATCGCTCATAAAAATACAAGAAGCATCCAAAGCAGCCCTGAAATCAAGTCCCCGACCGTTAAGAAACCTAAAGAAACTCCAAAAGCTAGTCCGGTCACGTTGAGCTCAGACAAAATGCGGGAACTACTATCCCCAAAAGTAGACAAAGAGAAATCTCTGAATGAAAGCTCTGTTGAAAAAGTTTTGCGAGACTTCCATAGTGACTCCATGGATACGGATTTCTCATCAGAAAGTGAATTGGAGAAAGAAGCACAACAGACTAAACCGGGGAAAAAGGACAAAATAAAGACTGAGTTTGAGTGTCCGAAATGTAGGAGGCGGTTTGCTGTGTACTTCTCGGCTTTAAGGCATATTCAGAAACATCATCCCGGGGTGCAGCAGAAAAGGTAAAGCTCCCAGTACACATGTAGCCCGCGGAGCACAACGTGATAAACAATGACTACATTCATAGTAGTTCACTGTAATTTTACAACAGTATTTTAGTCTATACAGGGGAAAAATTTACTAACTTTTGCATAGGATATTATGTGACCAAAATTATTGCAAATGATCTCCCCCATAACCCCTAGAGGGGAATAGGTTGACTTACCAATAACCCAGTATACTTTTTTTTTTTTTTTTTTTTTTAGCCTATTTTGGTGTCCCACTGCTGGGCAAAGGCCTCCCCTCCTTTTCTCCATTCGTCCCTGTTGAGTGCATGCTCCCGCCATTCGCTTTGAAACGCGTCCAAGTCGTCCCGCCATCTCCTTTTTGGTCTGCCTCTGCTCCGGTGGCCATCTTGCGGAGTCCATTCGGTGGCAACCCTGGCCCACCGTTCCGGATGCATTCGGCAGACGTGTCCAGCCCAGTCCCACTTAAGCCTAGCGGTCTTGTCACCCACATCAGCAATGCTAGTTTTGGAGCGCAGTTCGGTGTTTCTGATCTTGTCAGTTCTACGAACCCTGAGTATGCTGCGCTCCATTGCTCGCTGGCAAATCTTGAGTCGGGTTTTTTGGGCTTCAGTCAATGACCAAGTTTGGGCACCGTAGGTTAGGATGGGAAGAATACAAACGTCGACGAGTTTGCGCTTTAGTGAAAGTGGAAGGTTGCCCTTCATTAGCGCCTTCATGGACCAGAAGCTCTTCCAGGCGTTTTGGATCCGTCGATCAATTTCCTTAGCCTGCCTGTTGTCGAAGGATACTATCTGGCCCAAGTAGATATACTCGTCAACGTATTGTATATCTTGCCCATCTACCGTGACCCTACGTGTCGTGCCATTGGTCATCAGCTGGGTCTTCATCCTATTTATTTTGAGTCCGACTTCAAGACTTGCCGTGCTCAGTTCTTGGAGCATTCGTTCAAGTTGGGTTGCTGTGTGAGAGAATAGGACGACGTCGTCAGCAAAGCGGAGGTTTGTTAACCTGTTTCCGTCGACGTCGATGCCCATAGTCTCCCACGAAACCGCTAGCTGTCTGAAAATTTCTTGAAGGCAACTGGTGAACAACTTTGGAGATAGCGGATCGCCCTGTTTAACGCCTTTTTCGATGCGGAATTTTGGGCCGGGAGCATGCAGCTTGATGCTGGCTGTACTGTGCTGGTAGATAGCACGAACGAGTTCAACATAGGTGTTATCGATGCTCTGATTACGCATTGCGGAAAATACAGCAGAGTGCCTGACGCTGTCAAACGCTTTGCTGTAATCCACGAATGCGAGGTAGAGTGGTCTGTTGAACTCGTTGGACTTCTCAATTATTTGATTGATCGTGTGGAGGTGGTCTGTAGTAGAAAAACTGGGTCGA
Source organism: Acleris emargana (assembly GCA_927399475.2). NCBI lineage: Eukaryota > Metazoa > Arthropoda > Insecta > Lepidoptera > Tortricidae > Acleris > Acleris emargana. The sequence continues at coordinate 2,516,193 of OV656862.1, forward strand.
AATCCAGCTTGTTCCTGAGGTTGATGTTTGTCCAGCAGTGGAGCAATACGGTTTTCGATGACCTTAATAAATAATTTATAAATATGCGATATTAAACTGATTGGTCTGTAATTCCCAATGTCAGATTTGTCGCCCTTTTTGTGGAGAAGTGTTATATTTGAGTGGCAGAAGTCACGAGGGAATTGGCCAGTATGGAGAATGGAATTGAACAGATTTGTAATATGGGGCAATAGAACTTGTTTTCCTGTTTTGAGGACTTCGGTTGTAATACCATCTTCTCCGGGACTTTTTTGGTATTTTAAATCTTTAAGGGCAATATTGGTTTCGTACCCAGTTATTGGAGAGATGGTGTCGGGACAAGAGTACTGCTCGGTAGAGGGTGATGATGACAGCGAAGGGTCCGAATAGAGTGATGTATAAAACTTAGTGCAGATTTCGCTGACTTTGTCTCTGCTACAATATTTATTCCCATCCTCGTCTCGCAAGCTTGTAATCCAGGTCTTTTGTGTTGTAGTCCCATGTTTGGCTGCCCTCAGAGAAGTATGTTTTTTTAAGGCTATTTCGACTAGTTTAGTATTGAAGTTTCGAATATCTCGTCGGATGCTACGTTTAACTTGTTTGTCTAAAATTGAGTATTGTTGTTTGTTACATTTATTTTCTTCTCTGGATTCTATCAGATTAATTGTTGCTTTGGTTAGTTTATTGTTGTTTTTTCTTGGTTGTCTGATTTTACTGCTTGCTATTTTGATATTGCTAATAATATTGTCATATTGAGTCTGTACGTCAGTGTCTATGTCGAGGATGCTGAATTGATTGTGAAGTTCTAGATTAAATTGCTCATGATTGGTAATTAATGTTTCCTTGTTAAGATGTTTGATTTGTTTTAAGAAAAGTTGTTGTCTGTGAAGTTTCCTATTAAATTTAATTTTTGCTCGTAAGGGTCTGTGGTCGGAACTGAATTTTATTTTGTTAAGAATGGATATATCTTTTACTATGTACTTGCTTGATGAAAGAATGAAATCTATTTCGTTTTTTGCATTTCCTGAAGGCGAAACCCACGTCCAGCGACGCTGTGGTTTTTTCAGAATACTTAAATACATAGAAAACATCCATGAATCAGGAATAAATATTCAAATCGAATCAAATTCATTTATTACATTACATTTAGACATACGCGCATAACACAAATATCTGCCCTTACCGGGTTTTCAACCCAGGACCGCTAGCTTCGTAGGCAGCTACCAACTAGGCCAGCGCGTCGTCAATGAGAATAAGAATTAATTAAAATTATTAATTATTAAAATGATTATTAATTATTAATTGATGAATTAGAGATGCCGAGTCATTCGTAACTAACAGGAAACTCAAACTTATTGTTGTTGTTGTTTGGACTGTAAGTGTTTGTACATCAGTATTTTTAATTTCCAGCGCATCAGGGCTCTCGGGCACCCTGAAGCCGGCCCGCATAGAGATCTGCACCCTCTGCAACCTGGCGCTCTCCGGGGACGTCCACGTGTGCGGTGGCCCGCTCAAGCTGGCCGTCGGCTTCTTCTGCACGGGCTGCAACCAGGAGTTCAAGTCGCTCACACTCTTCGACATACACAAGTCGGGGATGCACAGTGAGGGGGTGGAGAGCATGTTCTTCCCTACTTTAGACGGTGAGTTGAGCAAGTCATGTGCTTATAACACTATTTATATGGCGTATCTTTGTTCGAGCAGACAAAATAAATAAATAAATAAATATAAGGGGACAATGTCACGCCAATTGAGCTTGTCCCAATTTAAGCTCTAGGCTTGTATTTTGGGTACTAGACAACGATATAAATACTTATATAAAGAAATATATACTTAAATACATAGTAAACATCCATGACTCAGGAACAAATATTCGCGCTCTTCACACAAATATCTGCCCTTACCGGGATTTGAACCCAGGACCGCTAGCTTCTTAGGCAGGGTCACTAGTCACTACCAACTAGGCCAGCAACGAACAACGACTCCGATGGTTTCCGAAAGCATGATTAAAACCCACAATCAGACCTGTACGTACCCATCTCACTCGCTTCTGGCTGACTGACACGCGGGTGCGCGTCAACATGGCGTCACCAATAACCAATAATAGCACAGAATACCGACGCGCAACGCGGGGATCGTGCTGATTGGTTTCCTCTGCGCAGGTACATCGGTAAGCCATATCAGTTGTGTTTTACTGTAATGAGTCCCAAGATGGTGGGTCTACGCTAAGAACTATCAGAACTTTCTTAATCAGGTGATCTGTGTGCTCATAGGCCTTAAAATAAAAACGTGTTGCAGAATTTGAAAACTGGAAGTACAGAATGGAGAATCAGACCAAGGTGCGGTACACGATCCTGGACCAGAACGACACGAAGAAGATCCACCGCTGCACGCACCTGACCACGTTCGGCAGCGGCAACCAGAGCCGCTCGCGCATGTGCCCCTCCTCCATCATCGTGCAGGAGTTCGCCAAGGGGTTCCAGGTAATATTCACCACTATATCCACTAGGACCTTCAAATAGCACTTTTTTACGATGACACTATAATTCAAATTCAAATTAAATATTTTTATTTCGGACAGAATCCATTTGGGTGTTAGTTACAATTTCGTATACTAGTGTTAGTACATAATAAAAGAGAAAATAGGAAAAAAAAATAAAAAATTACATAGTTTTTCTCAAATCTTGTTTTTTTGTGTTTTTTTTTTAAATAAAGAAGCTATAAAGGAGAAGGAACAAGAAAATATATTCATTCACAACAACACAAATAAAGTAAAAATCCATACTAATATTATAAATGTAAAAGTGTGTATGTTTGTCCGTCTTCACGTTTCAACCACTGAACGGATCGAGATGAAACCTGGCACAGATATTGGTTAGGTCCTGTATAGTTTTTATTCTGGTAATCGACTTCTACGCAAACGGAGTCGCGGGCGGAAGCTAGTAATTAAACAAAGCTACAAAAAGTTGGACAGTAGTTATGAAACTGTCCCGACTCAGCATGTGCTGGCTGTTAAGCTCTGGTCTGGTTGGTCGTTAACGTGATTCCGGTTCATTACAGCCAAATATCATAATGCCCTTTTACATATTTTACTAAATATCAAATTGTCTTAGTTCCAAAATGCCTTAATTCCCAAATTGACTAATTTTCAATACAATAAAATGTCATAATAACATTTACGCATTACATCCGATATCCAAATTGTATAGTTGGTAAAATGAACAATAACTTCAAATACCGAATTATTATTAAGACTGAAAGTGAAAATGCATTAGTTTCAAAACTACCAAAATTCAAAAATGCCTTTTGTTGACAGGCCCAAAGACCAAAATGACACTGTCTCATAATACCTAAAATTTTAACCACGCAGTATTTTTAGTACATCATCATCAGCACTCGAACCTCCAAGCAGTCTTACTAATGAATTCTCGATTGTACAGAATAAAAATAGTAAAAAGATGAAAATTGGGATGCCGTTGATAATTAATTTAATGAGGGTTTCCGCGCATCAGTTTTTTCACTAGATGGCGCCTCTGGGAAGTAAGGTCTTTTTGACAGTGGATGTTAAAATATATGCCTAGAAGAAGACCAAACTAGTGACAATTTACTTTTTCACTTGATTATATATACACATTTCAAATAAATAGGTTCAATTTATATTTTTTACGTATTATCAACTCTCAAAAAGACCTTACTTCCCAGAGGCGCCATCTAGTGAAAAAACTAATGCGCGGAAACCCTCATTACTCATTGGTTAAAAACTGTAAACTTCAACATAATTTTAAATATTTTCCATATTGAGTTTTAGACATTTTGGGAAATGGTATATTTGAAAATTCATCAAAACATGATCAAGTCAAGTTTTAGACATTTTGGGAAATGGTAGAATTGGAAATTTATCAAAACGAGATAGAGTCTAAATGAATTATAGTCATATTAAGAATACGGTAATTTAAGAAGTAGGCGTAAGTCATTTCGATCTTTAGACATTATGAGAATAATCTGTTTTGACATTTTGATATTCTAGGAACACGTTATTATGATATTTGGCTGTAACGAACCGGAATCGTTAACGTTATAAATCACGGATGCATAGCGGTATTTATCAATGATATAAATTTCATAGCGTTATCTAATAATTAACGTTATGTGTCACCTCTTACTGTATCATAAAATTCAAAAGGGTCGCCAGCGGCTTCTTTTAATGATTAATTAGAGTATTTACTCAAAAATGCTATGTAATCTTGAAATAACATTAGTAATTAGGAGCCAGTAGGTTGGAGGTCCCATTGTGACTACGAAAGTGTCCAGTAAAGTCGAGTGATTTTGAATGTACAGTCGCGAACCGGGATTTTTGAGCCACTAACCCATGTTTCTATTTTGGCCATGTAATGCAAATCGAATAGCTGTCAGCCAGTCGTTGACATCGGTTATTGAATACACGGCTAAATTACGAACAATGGCAAGTGGCTCAACGATCCCGGTTCGTGACTGTACAAAGTCACTTTCGAATTTATGTATACACTAGCTGTGCCTGCGACTCTGCGTAGAAGCCCCAGTACCCTATGCGCTTCCTCAGGGTTCAAGCTCTCTCCATACCAAATTTACCTGTGCAAGCATAACAACAGATATACAAGGTCTCTTCCGAGACTGACTGACAGACTTAAAAATCCCTCTACTGGAAGAAACGGGGTACTACCGGAAAACATATCTTACGTAGACGAAGTCGCGAGCAATAATTCACCTGTGGTTATAGCTGCATCTTTCATTTCAGGTTCATTATTATCCAAACCACTTCGGCCACAACAGCGAATCATATGCTCTGAGTGGTGTCTTCAAAAAGTATTCTATAGCGTCCCTCATGAACTTGGGCAGTACCGTTGCTAATATGAACAAGCAACCCCCACCCACCCAGGTCGACTCCCCCGCCCAGCCCAGCAACAACAGCGAAGATCTCATCGGAGAAACCGACCTGTACTTGCAGTTCAAAAAGCTAACCGAGCTCCTGATCAACGAAGCTGCCAAAATCAACGTCAATGGCCTAAAGAAAATCACGAGGAAAGTTCTAGAAATAGTGCCCATCATCACCAGCTATATTGAAGACGATGAAGACGACATGTCTTCCAAGCTCCCGCCGAAACAGGACACGGAGGATTTAGAGGGACAAATCAATAAAGCCTTTCAAAGTTTCAAGAAAAAGGAACCGCGGAAGAGAAAAAGTGTTGATGTTGATACGTTGCTCGTAAAGAGAAGCAAACCAGTGTTTCAGAGTACGGAGAACACTTTGAAAGAGCAGCGGAGTAAAGCACATGTTAGGAAATCTGCACCCGTTGTCAAATTTAAGGAGGAAAAAGAAATTAAGGTGGACAAAAAGGAAAGCAATCGGGAAAATGTGAAGCTTGATATCAAAAAAGAGAAAACCGCAGTGAGTATTCCAAAGAGTTTCAGCCAATCTCCATCTTTCATAGACCAGTATCAACAATTCGTTGGCAAGACGTTGGTGAGCAAAGCAGCGGAAAAAAAGAAGCCAAAAGTTGAACCGAAGAAGAAAGTTGTTAAGGTAAAGATTGGTCAGTTTAAGCCCAGCCCTCCGAAGAAGGTGAACAGTCCGAGAAACGCCAGTCCAAAGACTGAGACGGAGTCCCCTTCAAGAAATAGTATTAGCAATGTCAAGGAAATTAAGTATGAGGTGAAGGAACAAGAAAATGACTGTAATATATTGATATTGAAAATTTAAGTCCGCCTTAAAGTCATCGCACACTACAAACCTACTTTAATTTACTTTTTTTAAAGTTAAAGTGAAAAAAATAGCTAGGGCGAGGGCCTCGCGTCTTCCACTGGAAATTGTACACCGAGCAATCTTCAATGTTTTACTTTGAGCTGGTGCTGATCTGGTGCCAACCACTAGACTCTCTGCAAAATTAAGGCAAGTCTTGTCATAAATCATCAGAATCATGCCTTTCGCACCTGCACGGCCTTATGGAGCGGGCCGTGCACAATAGTGCAGGCAGCGGTAGGCACAAAAAGGAAGGTAACTAACGTTTAATATTGCGGAGAGTATAGACAAGACTTCGTTAGATCGCGTTTGCATTAGATCCGTGGTAGGGTATTCTGCCGTAGTATCAAAAGACATTCAATTTAAAATGCTTCGTCTTTGATGAAATGTAAAATCTGCTTGTTGATATATTTCGTTGACAGGTGTTTCGATAAATTAATAGGTAACGTTTCTATTTGGCGAAAACTTAACTACACTCATACTTTCACTAAAAGAGGCTGTCCCCTGGTTTCACCGAGACTAGTTTTATAGAACATTATCACTTCGTAGAATTTTCGTTATCTTAACTATACGATTCACGTCGGTTAGGCTAACCTAACCGACGTGAATCCTAAGATAGCCTTCTAATAATTAAATAAATAAATAAATATCAGGATAATGTCACACCAATTGACCTAGTCCCAAACTAAGCTCTAGGCTTGTACTAATAATTACAAGATAACTTGAAATAAATTCTTTGAAATAAGTGTCCATGAAAAAAAAGTTAACTCTAAAATAGGTTTATAGTGTGTAATGTTATGAATAAGGAAGTTATACTATTGCTATGCAGTTAGCCGACTTCTTTGGGGTTATGGGTGTGTAATGGTTGATATACTTTTACGTGATGTAACAGTATTTGATATAATGGCAAGGGATGTAATCACTTAAAGGGTATTCTTTATCTTTACAAAGTATAAAATGAAGTCGCTCCGCTGTCTAGTCGCTTAGATCTTTTAAACTACGCAACGGATTTTAATGCAGTTCAACAAGATTCAACAGGAGGGTTTATATGTATAATAAGTTCTGTATTATGTACGGTTTTGACAGAAAAATGTCAATAACTGAAGCGAAGCCAGGGCGTTCACATTCTTCGTGTTTTATATCTACAACTATAGACATCAGTATAGTCCATCTAGACAACTCAGCAGAAATAAAAGCCATTAAAAAACTAACAGTTGGTATAATAGGGAATATTCATTATATTTTTTCATCAACAAAAGCTGACTCTGTAACAAACAGTTGGGAAAATAACCAAGAGAGATACCAACAAATATTGGTTCCTATCTCTTTATAGCAAATCAGAATTTAACGATGTCACAGTGCGTATCGGATCTCTCTGTCTAATCGCTGTCTAATTTGCAGTGATCGGATTTCACGGCGCAACACTGCGGGATATAGAGTAGAAATCTTAATATGGATAAGACCAAAATCGGGGGATCTGGTTCGAAAAGAAAATGCAATTGTTGGGATATTTAAAAATAGGCATTAGGATAGGATTTTAGACGTGTAAAGAAATCGATTGAACATATAAAATGTATAGAAAATAATTGTATACTATTTAAATTTCATACAAACTAATAAAATATAATATCTGTGTGTGTGATAAACTGATTATGCGTACAGTATTATATCTTTTATTTATATTCACTAAAGACTAATAAGCAGATCAGTTTTAAACAGAGTAATTAAAAAAAATACATTACGTACAGCGAAAATATTTATTCCAAACCCAAACGTTAAAATGTTAAGGAAATTATCATATGATTAAATTTGAAACATTACCCTCTTTCAAGAACATACGTCTCGGAATCCCGGGACATATCCATATTAGCATAATGTTTGAGGTCATTCACCCCGTGTTGCACCGGGAAATCCGATCACTGCTAATTAGCAGTTTAAAATGCTTATAATATCATCCTTATTTCTTAGCCGATTTTAATTTCAATTTCACTTTTGCTGATCTCTTTTACGCTATTCTCAAATTTTTACGCCGTAGAGTACTTTCAACGTTTTTTAGGGATCCGAAGTCAATAAATAGTGTCGCCTTGTCCGTCTGTTCGATTGTACGCGGTCGGTACAAAGCTATAATTTGAGAGGTACACATTTAAATTACGCCGACAAAGTCGTGAAATTAAATTTAGTTTTTTTTTCTTGTCTCCCATACGTGTAAACCAAAGGTATTTTTTTACATTATAAAATCGGGTGAGAGTAACATTGGATATCCATTAAAAAAACATTATGTTCGTTATAAATTTTAGTAGCTTTTATTTGGGTGTCCTCTTGTTGAAACAACGAGACTCATTTCATAGAATGTATCACTTCACAGAATTTTCAATTCATAGAAAGCGATTTTCTGCTTAACCTGTGTTGATTTCAGGTTATCTTATAAATTATTCAAGTGGGTTAGGTTACGTTAGACTTGTAACCATCAGAAGATAAAGTGAAATCACACAGGTTCAGCAGAAAATAGCTTTCTATGAAACTAAAATTCTTCAAAGTTATCCATTCTATGAAATAAATCATTCGGTGAAACAAGGATAAACCTGTCATTAACCGACTTCAAAAAAGGAAGAGGTTTATACGTTCCACTGTATGTATCTTCTTAGTACAGTCAGCTGCAGAGAAAAGGATACCCCCCCTCCTGGTAAGGATCATTTTTTTTCGAAAACCTGTGGTTAGATTTAAATTATTTTGAGTTTATGTGTAGATAATAGTAAAATCTTCAATTCACCGAAAAATCATACAAGTTTAACCACAGGTTTTTGAAAAAAACGGTCCTTACCAGGAGGGGGGTGTCTTTCTCTGCAGCTGACTGTACATACAGTGAACTTCTCCGTACCCAAAAGGGTAAAAATGTGACATTATTACTTAGACTCCGCTGTCTGTCTGTCCATCTGTCTGTCTCTCACCAGGCTGTATCTCACGAATCGTGATAATTGCTATAGATAGACAGTAGAAAATTTGTATTTCTGTTGTCGCTATAACAACAAATACTTAAAACAGAATAAAATAAATATTTAGGGGGGTTCCGCAGCAAACGTGATTTTGTATAGATAATGACACGGAACCCTTCGTACGCGAGTCCGACTCGCACTTGGCCGTTTTTTTTTTTAACTTACCGTGTTAGTTTAGGCCAAACCTTGCAAGTTGATTTTTGGGCCAGTTCCTGTCAATGCAACTGGTTCAAATGGACTTGCAAGAATGGCCTGAAATATGGAATTGAAATGAAAGTCTCTTTTATTCTTGAACTCGTGTCGGCTGCGGCTGACGGCGGCGCCAGCGCACGTCTCAGTCGTCGGCCAGAGCAGTCTGTGTATAAGGATGTGTGTTTGTACATAATGTAATTTTTTTATCATAGATCACAGACTTGCTTGTTATATATTCGTAAATATCTTTCATTTTACAAAAGCAGCCGTGAATTACTGCGTTAACGACATTATGAATGTGTATACATAATATTGAATGATTGTGGTTTGAATATAGCCTATGAGGCTAGACACGATTTTGTATGCGGTTCACTAGCGGCTCACTGACTATTATACTATACAGATCTCTAGCTAGCGAGTATAAACTCAATTGGTCTACGTTAATAAATAATAATGGTCATATTATGCAATGGTTTTATTTCTGAAACTAAACTTTCAGATTTTTTTAAAAGCCACTGTTTAGGACCGATTAAGGCTGCACCGAGCAGACGTCGAGCGTCCGGTGGCGCCCTCAATACTATTATTGTGTTTTCCGCTAAACTAAAGAATTTCCATGGAACTGGACGATGCTTTTTTGTAGCGCAAGTAAAAACAATTTATGGGATACGTAACAAACTTTGATAACAGTTACCCCTTGAGAAGTCAGCTTAACGGGAAAAGGTGGCCACTTTTTTCCGTTAAGTTGATAACTCGAAGGTCAATTGTTATTAAACTATGTGATATATCCTATAAGTTGTGTTTTCATTTGTAGTACAGTCAACAGCAAAAGAAACTGATGAAATAGGGTCTCAAAATAGTATACGCAATAAATTAAGACAGATGTATCTGATTATTGTAGTTTAGCATAAGTAAATTAGCTCGTAATGTGTCATAAGTAAGTGACATGCCATTCAAACAGTTAAAGTCATTACTGAGTGTTTCAAATTGAACTGATTTTCTAAAATAGCAATAGTCAGTAATACTACTAAACTATCACATGTAAGTGAATATGAATGTTTGGGCCTTCATGTCTTCTTAACCCTTCAGGTGGCAAGAAAAATATAGTTAGTTTAAATTTGAATTTTGAGTTAATGTCATAAAGTATTAATTGTTTTTTGACAGCAGCCGTTATACGGCTGCTTGCCACTTGAAGGGTTAAGACCACCTCGGAATACAAGTCAGACGTTCGGTTAATGTCGGTTATACTCGTAAGACAAACACGCGAAACAACTATAACACCCATAATTTCCGTTAAGGGTTGAAATAAGTTCTTACTACTTCGCTTTGTTTTTTTTTGCAACATTTAAAATAAATACTTTTTAACTGCCGTGATTAACCTAGTTTTTATTTGGAGATTTTGTCAAGTTGACTTTATCTGGTTGGACACTTGACACTAAGGTAAAAAACAAAATTATTATTTATTGAAGTGTAAAGAGACAGTTATGTTATGACATCGTTTATGATCATTTTCTTTTGACTAATTAAGACTGCGCCGAGCGCACGCCGGATGTACAGTGGCGCCCTCACTACTATTATTGAGATTTCTAATAAACTAAAGTATTTTCTTGAATTCGGACGATGCATTTTTGTACTACAAATAAAAACACAACTTATACGATAAATCCCATAGTTTACTAACAATTGACCTTCGAGTTATCAACTTAACGGAAAAAAGTGGCCACCTTTTCCCGTTAAGCTGACTACTCAAAGGGTAACTATTATCAAAGTTTTTTAAGTATCCCATAAATTGTGTTTTTACTTGCGCTACAAAAAAGCATCGTCCAATTCCATGGAAATTCTTTCGTTTATCAGAAAACACAATAATAGTACTGAGGGCGCCACTGGACGCTCGACGTTTGCTCGGTGCAGTCTTAAATATTCAGTTGAAAATTACACTTTGTTATAATCTGTTTTATCTGGGGCGTCATGCTTGAACATGTTTTGAAATGTTAATTTTGATCACTTACTTTTGACGTTGACTGTACAAAGAAGCACCGTCCGATTTCAAGAAAATACATTAGTTTATTAGAAAACTCAATAATAGTAGTGAGGGCGCCACTGTACATCCGGCGTACGCTCGACGCAAGCTTAATAATGTTATCACATGGTAGTACTACGGACCGTTATGTATTCTTAATTATGATACGAGTCCTGTATATACGTAGAACGTCAGACAGACTAGTAAAAATATATATGAAAATTAGGTCTTGATTTTTTAAACAACCCTACACTCCTCTACATTTTGTTTTGTTTTAAGGCGAAGTCTAGTCTTACCCCGATACTAACGCCCAACAGGCTAAATTTAGGATTTTGTCGAAGATAGTTTTAACTTCAGTTATTGCGAGACCCTACTTTGAAAATCGGAGTTACGGTTTAAGGTAGCTCCATCCCTTATTACAAGTTTTTATGTATCTTACAATGTATGTATGCGTGTATGTATTAACATACCATAGTATTGCATTGTCATCTGGTTTAAATATGTATACTCGAAACTGTAATTAGATTCCAAAATCCTAACCTCAACCGACGCACATTCGCTGTGATTACTGCATTTGGTTTAAGTGTAGGTATTTTTATCAATTAAACTGACCCTAATATTACTGGTTACACGAGTTCTCATTGATATGTTTATGAAATAATATTTTAATAAAGAAATAATCAAGATGGGAACTGTCAGATTTTGGAATCTAATTAGATTTTCGAGTATAGTCCAAATTTCACCCCATTCCGTTAACGGGAAGGTGGTCAAATTTAACTTGCAAGATTTGACCCGTTCATACATACAAAGGAAGGGCTGATCTGATGATGGAGTAGGAAGGTGGCGACAGGATCTCCGCTATTCTTACCGTAGACACACCGTGTTAGTACTTAATAGTTTACCCTTGATAAGCAGGTAAAGATTTGGCATAAAACCACCGAGTTTCTTGCGGCGTTTCTTCTCAGCAGTGGTCTCCTCTTGTGAAGCGCTGGTAGATTCTTGACGTGTAAAAGTGCCCGTGTGGCCTACTTACTGAATAAATGTCTTATCTTTTTTTTATCTTTAAAAAAAGTACAGTCGGCAACAAAAGCTTGTCCTAAAAATGTCATTTTTGACAGAAACTCGGTTAAGTCTCGAATGACGAATGACAGGAATGGAGCTATCGTAACTTCAATATTCGATTTTAAAAGTAAGGACTATCAGACAATATTCGGAACTAACGGAGTAGGTCTTACGAGGTAAATAAAGTATGACTGCTTTGTCAAAGCGTATTTAAGACTGCGCCCAGTGGCGCCCTCGTTACTATTACTGTGTTTTCTAAAAAACTAAAATATTGTTGTGAAATTTAAGGATGGGTTTTGTTGTAGAAATGAATACATAATGTATACTAGCTGCACTTGCCGTCTCCGAGCAAGTCTAAATGGAGCGAAGCTGCTACAGATATCTCATCATGTCTGTAACTAAAGCTAAATATGAAGCTTCAAAAATGTTACGAGCGAAGAGCGCTTCTTAAAATCGAAGTTTCGGCAATATTCCCATTTTTCCCATTGAAAGTCTATGGGAACAGATTTTCCGTGACTATGTCCAATTTTTAATTTAAAAAAAGTATTACGGACTAAATTTGATCCTGATATATCTAATAGTTTGTGAGGAGTATGCGGACAAACGAAAATCCGACTCGGGGAAGAATGGAGCTTCATATCATATACGGCAAAGTTTAATAAACTTCGCGTACCTTCGTGTAGTCAACTTAACGGAAAAAGGTGGGCACTTTTTTCCGTTAAGTTACGACTTAACGCCTTCATTCCCAGAGTGGGGTAGGCAGAGCTACCGAGTAACCAAGTTAATTATAATTAAGTATTTTAATTGTTATTAAGTTATATCATATACCCTATAAATTGTGTATTCATTTGTTCAGTCCCCAGCAATAATGTATTATCCATCATTGGGCGCAAAAATGATTCTGCCTGCGGCGGGCGGAGATGGTTGGTGCAGCAAAGGCGACGAAGCTCGCATGCCCTGATCGGTTTAGTATTAGTGGCTGGTCGGTGCGGGTTAAGGTTCTCGTGCTCTGCCGGCTCTTCGCTACTGTTACTGGACCGGTCGGGCGGGCGTGCTTCTCCCCGCTAGCCTAATCTAACATCTCCTCTCCGTCGCAGTCAGCGCGTACGGGTCCTTGCAGCAGAACTGCTGGCTGGAGGTGTCATCAGAACAGAACAGAACATTGGACGCAAAAATATCTGACACATCTGTAATACTAGAGTTATAAGAGCGTATCAGATATTTTTGCGTACAACAATAAAAATATGCCACTGTATGTTCGTCGGCCTTAAACACTCTTTATTGTGCGTTTATGGATTGTCTGACCATGTTACTTAGAAATAAGCTACTGTTAGTATTTATATTTTAAAAATAAAATTTGAATTCGTTATGATATTATGAACTTGGTTTTGCTCGCACGATAATGCCACGTGGCCACGCGGGGGAATCGCGCGTTGACTCCACGCATCTGTCCCTTTCACATTATTGGTAGAGAGAGACAGATGCATTGGTGTGCTATTCCCTCAAATTTTAGCGTAAGCTTGTAAATATAAAAAAAATATGCTTGATGAAATTGTGTTTTTACTTGACATGTCCCTGTCCTATATTTATAGTAAGACCAGGCCCTACTTTGAAAATGGTAGTTACATTAGCTCCATCTCTGTCACTCGTCATTCGAGACTAAATCGGGAGAAAAGAATGGAGCTAATGTAACTTCGATTTTCAAAGTAGGGCCTCAGATTCATAGCTTCCATTGACATAACAAATGTACAACCAGCCCAATGGAACGGTGACCCACCATAGAACAATATAAAACAATTGGTTTGATACTTCTTACGACATGAATCACAACGTCACTGGACACACTTATATGGTGGGTCAAGGTCCTATTGGGTTGTAAGTACAGTGCGATAGCTCTAAGGTAAGGCCCGGCCCGTCCCGCCGCCGGCGAGCAAGAGATTAGATACAGACTATTTCCTCGCTCACGAAACGAACAATTATATAAATCCCGCGTCAGTAAAAGAGACAAATTAATAGTTGATCGCTGCCTGTTCGCGCTGCCGGCAAGAACTCCCTCTTCACTAGTTGGTCGCAGCGACAAAAGCTACAAATAGATAAAACTCTCTTAGCAGTACAGTCAACAGCATAAATAAGTGATCATTTATGTTATGTCCTTGTCACTTTAACATTGAGTTTGTAATGTTATACAAAATTGTGAAACGATTGAAAGCGACAAGGTACAGAAATGATCACTTATTTATGCCGTTGATTGTACATGCTCGGCCGTTAGAACTCACGCCGAGACCAACCAGCGGTAGTAGAAGTACCGCGCGAGCGAGTCGTACGAGTAACTGCCCGTCGCAATCGAACAATCGATAGCTTATGAGCTGCTCTATCACCCCCTTAAAGCTTTGCACCTATCTACCAAACATCCTGTATTTTTGGTCCTTAACTAAGTTTTAAAGGTTGTGTAAACCCCCAGATAGACGTGCGAGTAAGTACCACGCTCGGCGACCTTACTCGCCCGTGTGTCACCCGAAGTACCTACGCGAACTTCTCAAGGTAAACACCTGGCGAAAAAGGTCGCCGAGCTTTAAGTACGCGTACTTTACTTACTTGGACTTAACGGTTCAATGTTATAAATTATAACAGATAGTCATAAAAAATTGGCAATTTTTCGTATGTAGTTTGATACATGAAGAGAAGATTAAGATGACAAAATTTCTTAGGAATGTTACAAAAACTGGTATATAAAAATGCTACTCGACGGTCCGACGACCCGACGGAAGTCCGAGTGCACACTACATTGACTTCACGCTAGAATGGATCATGAAAGACTTGTAAACGATTTATAACGAAAGAGTAGTTTGTGTAACTTACTGGGAACATAATAAAACCTAGCCAATTTATTAAAAAGGAGAAGAATATACATGATCTATATTTTTCATGCAACTCACGTTATATACATACATATTTTTAATTTGGAAGCCCAATGGCAGTTTGGTTTAAGTTTCTTGCCATTTGTGGTTTAAAAAAAATTTGGTTTGCTCTGTGGTATTTGTTTGTTTTGGGTTTTTGATTGACAGATCGGTTGTAACCGTTACACATTTATTGAAAGTTAATTCAACCGATTTTGAGTAATTTTCATAATTTATTATTGGTGAACAGTATTAAAGCTACTAAAATGTTAACGTCTAAAGGAAGTAAGTAATTTATAATCACTGGTGATAGGCGTCACCGTTACATTTATAAGTAATAAGTAATACAATACTCTTTTCCTAAGTCTGGTCGTCCTTAATTTTATTTATTTGTATTGTATGATGCTTTTACAACTACATTTCACTGCATTTGACTGACTCGATGGTTCAGTGGTTGAGTGCTGACTGTTGAATTGACTCGAATATCGTGGGTTTAGATTCCGGCAGAATGTGAATGTGCAAACGTGAAGTAATGGCTTTTAAAAAATTCATCTAGACTTTAAGAAGTTTAACTAGTACAGGTAATCAAGGTAGTCACAGTTTAATCTAATCTAAATTTACTATTGAATATTCACAAAGCAATAGTTACTACTTAGGTTTTATTTTTTATCTTTAAAATATTTATTATTTCAGAACTAGGGGAGCTGCAGGCAGTAATATCGAAAATGACACTTGAGGTGTGTTGCGTAGCGGTACTGCCGGAGTTAGGGCTGCGCTGGGGTGACGTGTCCCAAGCTATGCGGAGCTCCCGGCTTGCTGTGACGCCTGCGAGCGCCGCACGGGTGCTCTGCAGGCACATAGCACGGTCACTACCGGTAGAGGAATATGATGACTTGCTGAGTAGATTCAGACTTAAATGTAAGTTTTTTTATCGCATGATGAAGGTAAGAGTGCACAGGGTCCATGGTGGTAGTTGTAGATGTTTGCAATCTCATGCATATGATTCACTTACCTAACCAATTAACTAAAATGGAATGCCCTTATGCTCGACATTTACTAGGTAACCCTCCAAATTGTAGTATAAGCAGTACAATTAATGCCGTTTGGTGGTTGGTGGGTGCTTTAGATTAGTCTTTCCTCTCAAAGTAGGTCATGTCTTGACCTGAGGAATGAGATGGAAGAAAAGTAATATATTTTTTAAGAATTTATTGTAAAAACCTGCTGTGAAAGTTACCTCTGATAGTGAAAACCGCATGAAAATCCAATCAGTTATTTTTGAAATTATCGTAAACATACATACATACAGATGCGGCGGGGGACTATAATATGTAGTCACATTTGCACTGTTGTTTCAGTGGTCGCCACACAACAACGCACGTGGCACCTCATATCGCTGCTGGAGCCGCTGTCCGAGGAGCCCCCGGCGGCGCGGGCGCTCCCGGGGCGCGTCAGACACGCTCTCCGCAACGCCAAGAAACCTAAGGACTTTACTGCTGCGGTATTTTTTTTTTTACTAATAGCCCAGTTTCATATTGTCCGTTATCGATCATTAATAGGTTTCTGTACCCAAAGGGCAGGGCCAGATTATGGTAGTGTAGGCAACTGCCTAGGGGCCCTGCATGAGCTAAGGGCCCCGTGCACAGAACAAGTAATGTATTTTAGGAAGTGAAAGAAGTTATAGGGGCCCCCAAATTGCATTGCCTACGAGCCCAGACATAGTTAATCAGGCCCTGCCAAAGGGTGCCGATCAGGACCCTATTACTAAGTCTAATGATCATTTAGGATTTATACCGATTTAAAGTTGGTTAGCAACAGTCGGGTTCCTCTTGAATCACTATCTATTGATGACGATGACTTGGTCATCATCTATTCTAGGTGGAATCTGTGAGCATGGGCGACCTCGTCTTCTTCAGCGTGCAGCTGGTGTCGGAAGCGCGGCGCGGAGCGGCTTTGCTGGCCGGGGCGCCGCCCGGGCGGCCCGTCGCGCTCGTCAGCTCGCTCGGCGCCAAGCAGCTGCTCAAGGGTCTGGTCGAAGGTACGACGTGGGTCAGGTCTGGGGATCTGGTTGTTTAGGGTTGAACCCTAACATGAATAAACCTAGTTTGCATGTTTAATTAAAGTACCAGGAGCGCAGCGGTAATTAGGGGGGCGTAGCGCAACTTCGATCGCAGGCGATGACGTATGTCAGTGCAGGCACACGACACAGCGCGGATGGCTCACACACGGCACAGCAATGCACAGCACTGTAGGTTAGGTAATTCTAATGTTTATGCACTCCTAGTGTATAATTTTTGCTAGCTCACTTCAGAGGTCTGGGGGGAAGAGGACAGATATACAGATACCCAAATACACATATAGGAACACAGATACACACATACACAGATACTTTTTTTCGCAAATGTATTAAAAAACGTCGTTTGGTACACGTGCGGAACTGTCTTTGTAACTCGTCACGAGTCTTGTCCCTCGCTTGCAGCTCGGGCTTATTTTTTTTTTTTTTTATGGTATAGGAGGCAAACGAGCAGACGGATCGCCTGATGGAAAGCAATTACCATATATATTATTACGATATATTTCGCAACGACCTTATTAGGGTTCCATACTCAAACTAGGAACCCTTATAGTCTCGCGATGTCAGTCGGTCCGTCCGCAGCCTAGCTGACTTGTACTACTAGAAAGCTGTAATTTGGCATAATTATACATATTAGTCATGCCAACAATGTGGTAAAATAACGTAACGCTGTTTTTTTTCCTCGTCTACCCCATTGTTTGGGGTGCCGTTGGATAGGTCTTTCAAAAATATTTCTGGCTTGTCTAAACAATGTTTCGATTAAGGTATCCGTTTATAAATTTTTCAGCTCAAAAGCGCTAATTTTTTAAAGTCAAGTGTCCCCCCCCTACAGCCAAAATTACTAAAATTCTGAAAAATATCTTTAATTAAAGCACATAATATTGAATTAAATAGGAAAACTATCACTACTCAGTAGACTTCAGTGATCCTTGAGTTACAATCGGTTTAAATGTTTAAACCTACCGAAAACTTATTTGCGGTGTTGGTAAACTGACCGCGAGTACCGCGACCTGTGTCGATATATGGAGATAACAGTTTTCCAACGGCAAAGTTAAGTTTTGTCGCGAGGTCTAATGTGGTTAATTTTCGTCTTCTTTCATGAATAAAAAAACCAATAATAATAACAAAAATATATTTGAGATCCTCATAACGAGCCCTTTCATTTGATATATGACACAGTACGGTTTACAAGACTTCTTTTTTAATTTCCTAATTTGTCCCCCGAAAATGACCAGTTAAAAAAAAAAAAATTTAATTGGGACAACTGTGTTTGGGTCATCAATTTACATATGTGTACCAAATTTGAACTCAATCGGTCCAGTAGTTGCAGAGCTAATTGGCTGTGACAGACGGACAGACAGACAGACGCAAGAGTGATCCGATAAGAGTTCGTTTTTTTTATTTATTGTACGGGACCCTAAAAACAGCCAAAGTGAAGTGCCGCTACGTAAATATGTAACCAATTCTTCCTTGACAGGCCTCGGATATAAAACCTATGAAGACGAGAACCTCCACGGTAGAGATATCCACTCTCTCCTCAGAATTCACGACCGCAAGTGGAATGAGGACAATGTCCATCTCCTCAACGGGATCCCGGAGTACAAACCAACCCCAGTCATCACTGAAAATGGGATAGACTTCACCAACAAAACTTACAACGAGGACTACATAGAGAAACTCCTCGGGCCTGATCCCCCGTTGCTAACCGATTTGAAAATTCAAACATCTCAAGCGTTCTTCGACCCAAGGAGACTGAAGAAAGATATTAATTTGACCATAGACTTAAAGAGCGAAGATGTGGCACAGACTTTAAAGGAATGGGTGAAGAAAGGAGCGCTTGCTCCTAACTCTCCGTTCATTCAGATATTTCATCAGATGCAAAGTAACAGTATGGCGTATGAAGCAGAAGAGTGATAAATGAGTATTGCAACTCTTTTATGGAAACGATGACGCAAATGAACTAGGAAATACATGACATTTATTAATAATAAACTGGTTTTAACCGATGTTTGAATTAATTTATTTCGTTTTTTGTATTGGATGTATTTTTTTTCTCGTCAACCCCATAGTGTACACCTACACACACAGTGTACACGTACACCCCGTATTTGGATAGGTCTTTCAAAAATATTGCTGGTTTGTGCAATCAATTTTTCGGTTCAGGGATCCGTTTACGAAGGGCTAATTTTTGTTGGAGTCAAGTATGTCCCAAACATATGGTCAGATTTGATCCCGGTTTTGAAATACCTTTCTTCGGAATAGTTTTTAATAGTTTTTAACCTAACCTAACCTAACCTAAGCAAGGTTTCATGAAAATCGGTACGGAGATATCAGCTTTGAAAGGGTCGTCATTATATCGGGGTTTTCATCTTTTTATTATCCTAAAAAAATTACGCTGAGAAAAAAAACCAAATTATATTGTAATCAAGTTTATTAGCACTTAAGAGTGTTACACGAGTATTACACGGTTAGAAAACCTTTTCGAATCGAGTAACTATTCCCATGGGCTCCGTTTGACGCTGATGAATTGTTTCTGAAAAGAAATAAAAAGGATTAATCGACTGATCGAAGGCGAAGCGAAGACAGCCATACCAAGTAATAATTTGTCTATGATTAAAACTGCAGAACACCCAACAGCGCGGGCAGGGAATTGACTGCACCAAGCATTACGTCTAGGGAGGCCCTAAGGCCGCTTCAGACAGAAATGGCAACTCTATGGCCACGCCAATTGCGTCAGAACTGCAATACAGTTCTATTGCCGTGGTATTGCAGTTCACCACTAGTTTCCAACTGCAATAGGACTTCATACAACGGTGCAGCTAGCTAGTCGGTGTGCCATTTTGCAGCTGGGTTGCAGTTCAAATGCTGTGCGTCTGAACCCGCCCAAAGCGCCGGCACACACACCGAAAGCGCAGCCAATTTTTTTTTTTTTATAGTATGGGAAGGCAAACGAGCACACAGGCCACCTGATGGTAAGTGGAAACTGTGACCCGTAGACATTCGCATTCACCAGACTGCAAATGCGTTGCCAACCCTGAAGACTAAGACGGAATGCCTCTATACTACTCATTTCACCGGCTGTCTTATCCCCAAACCGGAACACAACGATGCGAACACTGCTGCTTGGCGGTAGGTTAATGGATAAGATGGTGGTACCAACCCGGACGGACCCTGCACAAGGTCCTCCCACAAGTAAAATTTTGCTCCGAAAAGCTTTTTATAAACTCTTTTTTACCAAGCTGTGGGTATACTTTTTTCCATCATCAGTCATCAGTTCATCACGCACATAATTTGTTCTAAATGGGTATTCGGTTACCTACCATACTTCATATTTATCCTTCAAAGGATTTCCAAAAATACCTGCGGTTTAGGAGAGGGAGGGGGGATTGGTCAATCCGTATTTCTTGTATTTGGTGAGAAAATAAAATAGAATCGCTGTAATTTAACTTACCATAAGCGTCGGGGCCGTTTAGCAAGACTTTGGAGACAACAATCCTGAAAAGAGAAACGCATGTGAAGAATACTGAGAGATATTTAAATAATTATTACGATTTACTGTCCTAGAGGCTAGTCCATCTTAATAAAAAACCGGCCAAGTGCGAGTTGAACTCGCGTCCCTGCTAATATTATAAAAGATAAAGTTTGGTATACTTTTTCAAGCGGCAATGGCTAATTTTGGCTAATTTTTGGATGAAATTTGGAACGGAGATAGCTTATAACCTGCATTAACACGTAGGCTACTTTTTATCCCGGAAAATTTAAAAGTTCCCGAGGGAAAATCATTGATCAAAAGTCGCGGGGAGAAGATGGTGGACATTTTTTTTTAAATTTTAGGCTCTATTTTTTCGGAGGTCAGGCGTGTCAGTGGTCAATGTTAGTCTTCTTTCTTGAATAAAAACAAAACTATTTATTTTACAATAATAACAAAAATATATTTGAGATCCTCATAACGAGCCCTTTTATTTGATGTAACAGTCTGGTTTGCATTTTTTTTTTAATTTCCTAATTGGTCCCCGAAAATGACCCTTATTTAAAAAAAAAATGTTTACTTTGCACATCTGTGTTTGGGTCATAGCACTCATAGCATTTCACCATCCTACCACATTTCACCTGATTTGGTCCAGTAGATTCGGAGCAAATTGGCTGTGACAGACGGACGGACAGACAGACAGACGCACGAGTGAGGGTTCCGTGTTTCATATTTTGTACGGAGCCCTAATAATATATAAGTCTATGTTCAAATGCTATATTATCAACGCCTTAAAGGTGAGCGCTATGCCAGGAATATCCACCAATAGGAGAGCTGCGATGAGCGAGGCGAGGAACATGAAGCATTTCCTATTGGTGGATTCTTTGGTGGACAGGTGGATATTCACCCTTACATTTAACAGCAGAGGGTCTGTAGATGTTTTACATTGGTGAGAGCTAATAATACCTTATCTTATACTGAAGCACAACTTTCGGTTTAGAAGCTTTACGGCTTGCTAGGACTAGGTAGCTAATACGACTAGATGTGACCAAAATAACCATATTGTTTGAATAAGTCGCTAAATGACCACATTGTTTTTCTCATCTTATGTCAGTCTTAGCAAAGTCGACGGAGCCCCACATGGCGGGGCTCCTATTCCTGGGCAATTTGCCCTTCGGGCATTTGAAGTTACCTCGTTAGGTACGTTTGCCTAGTAACGCAAACAAAGAGGTAATTTTACAAGTCGGACTTTTTGAGATTTAGTCTCAAAGCGCTGGTCGTAGGTATTTGCTATATGTCCTAACGAGATTTGGACCTAAAGCTTCTATGCCACTTACCAGCACTTGCGAGTGTTGCCGCGCCCGAAACAACTGAAAGAAATTTAAAAGCTGTTATAAGATAATTTTTAAATTAATCTTAACTTTTATAACGCTAGACGCTACACGGATATATGAGCGCCACTGGTTTAACGCCAAACGGATATTTCCGACATGGTTGCCAGCGCAAAATATACTCCGAGTGCCTATAAGGCTATGTTGGTGCTCGCTCTGGCTTCAAGCTGTCATTTTATATATATCATGGGACAATGTCACGCCAATTGACCTAGTCCCAAACTAAGCTCTAGGCTTGTACTATGGCTACTAGACAACGATATAAATACTTATATAGATAAATATATACTTAAATACATAGAAAACATCCATGACTCAGAAATAAATATTCGCGCTCATCACACAAATATCTGGCCTTATCGGAGTATCCTTACTCCTCTTGGCGAGTGGAGAATTGTTATGTGCAAAAAAAATACAGTCGGCAACAAAAGCTTATCCCAAAAATGAAATTTTTGATGGAAACTTTTAAAGCTTACTTTTTGGTGTTATTTCGTTAGGGATGAAAAGTGAAAATACATACCAGCAGCAGCTCCGTGGGCAACCGTGGATGGCACGGCGTAAACTGAAAAATATACACATCGAGGTATTAGGAAAGTTACAGGTAATACAAAATCACAAATACAAAATAGTAAATTGTTCAACAAGGGACTAAAACAAGTCATTATGACACGAGATGTTTACCCACCTAAGCGGAGTTCGAGTGTCATTATGGCTGTTAGTCTCGCGTTAAACACTACTTTTCACTTTGAATGCGAGGAAAAAAACAAAGTGCCATACAAAATTTAATTCGTTGACACGTCTAGTTGAACATTGTTCGAATATGATTGAAACCACTGTTTTTCTATTTTATCACTGGTTTATTCGAGTTAATTGAATTAAAGTTACAGAGCACATTCTGTAGCTCTACCTACCCCACTGGGATAACAGGCGTGAAGGTATGTATGTATGTATGTAGCACATGTGCTAGCTTCGATAGCAGTTGAAGAAGAGAGAGTGACCGGAGTGAATGGAGTCATAGCTAACTTTCATTCCATTCATCTGCTCAGAAATATGGTTTATTTATTAATAGGTTTCGTGCAGAAACAAACAATATTGAGTACAACAAAGTTTTTTACAAATTTGATCCGCGGTTGTTTGTTTTAGTAAAGTAACGTTTTAAATGCTTGCATATTTAGCCAACCGGTTCAAATTGAAAAATATTTTAAAACAACTTAGGTATCAAAACAAAATATTGGCCACCCTATGTTCTACATACAAAAGAACTGTTTTTGGAGAAGGATTATTATAACGAATCTTAACCTGTAATTTTTGAATTTAGTACCATTCGAAAGCTGCAATGTTCAACTTACAAGCTGTGTTTTTTTTATTTTTTGTCCCTTGTTTTGTTTTTACCGTGCGGTGGATTTTTTAAATCAATTTTCAAATTTCATACAAAATGAGCAAAAATATGCAACTTTTTTGAAAACAATACGCACGGTAAAAACAGAACAATTGATTTAAAAAAAACACAGCTTTTAAGTTAGTTGAACATTGCAGCTTTCGAATGATACTAAATTCAAAAATTACAGGTTAACATTCGTTATAATAATCCTTCTCCGAACATAGCTATTTTGCATGCAGAACATAGCGTGGCCCCTATTTTGTTTTGATTAGCATAATTTGACCATAGCTGGGCACCGTTAATCAAAAAGTTAACTTCGTTAATCGTTAATCCGCTACAAAAAAAGTTAGCTTCGTTAAACGTTAAAGCGTTACATTTCGGAAGAATTAACGCAAGTTAACGTTAATCGTTAATCCGTTAATATGTGTAAAAAAAAATGCATTTTTATATCGTTGCGTTAGTGAACTTATAAAACCTGTTGGTTTAGGTTCTGGAAGTTAACAGGATAGGAACAAAACAAAATACAAAAGGGCATAAGGTGCATATTATTCCCTTTCATGAACATTAACATGTTGAAGTTCTCGTCTGAAAGCGAGGCTCGTTTTGGAGTTAAAATGTCTTTACCCGTGGAAAACAGTCGTTTAATTGCAGCGCTTGAGGGTATAGCAGTATTGTATTTAATGAATAGATTTATGAATATCTGTTCCCCGAGGAATGCAGCATCTTTGAACGAGTCTTTCATGTCCAGCGACATTTTAACGAGACTTTGCGCTTTACTCTTTAAATAGTTGGAGCTCTTTGGTTTTTCTATAGACTGAGTGACAGAATTGAAAAAAGTCTTCCTTGTCATCATCGATGTTTCTCACACTACACACTCGCTGCTACGCGCCGCCCGGCACTTGTCGTTTCATACTTGTCTGAACTTCTTGCCGCGCCGCGGTGCCGTTCGGTAAATAGTAGGCATTGGATTAACGATTAACGGACTTCTGCATATTAACGGAAGTTAACGTGTCCGTTAAAATTTAAAAAAGTTAACTTAAAAGTTAATCCGTTAATCAAAATGTTAACTTCGTTAATAAACGATTAACGGATTAACGAGTTAATGCCCAGCTATGAATTTGACCATGCATAACAAAATGAGTTAATTCTTAATATAATTAAATAGATTCATATTCATAATCATTATTCGTGTTCCACGATATTATATCGTTTTTAGGCTTTTGTAGTCAAGCCATGTCCGTCCGTCTGGCCGTCCGCAGCCTAGCTCAGAGACTCTTAGTACTAGAAAGCTGGAACTTGACATGAAAATACATATTCGGCACGCCAACAAAGTGGTAAAGTTAAATCTTTTTTTAATACTTTTTGTTTATTCTATAGAACGTCGTTTTTTTCCTCGCATTCAAATTGAACAGTAGAGTGTTTAACGCGAGACTAAACAACCATAATGAGTAATGAGTAATGACACTCGAACTATAGCCCCTCTCGCTCGCTCAATCGATAAACATCTTGTGTCATTATGGCTTGTTTTAGTCCCTTGTTGAACAATCTACTATTATCTTAAGTGTTTGCCTATAGGTACTACATGTTTACAAGTTAAGTTAGTAGATACCCACCTAGCGTACCTAATATTAGTAACTTTGGATTTAGTATAAATGCTGGAACAATAGTGATAAGGAAGGTGAATCCTGACCCACCGTGATACAGTTCACACTAGCCTGTGCTAGTAGACAAACAGAACTTAAGTACCTATGTTAGCGAGCATTTTAACCTTTTGAACGCCACCGACGGCTCTGGCCGTCAACGTAAAGTCGTGCCACTGACGCCACGACGGCTACAGCCGTCACAAGTTCAAGATCGAAAGAGACTTTATTTGCTATCAATAAGGTGTAATTTGCATGGCATAGTAAAAACGTAAGGCGTTCAAAAGGTTAAGAACTAATAAAAAAAAACAGAAAAATAAGCAGAACTCTATACCATTTATTGGCACAATAAATGTTTTCTTGTTCATCTATATGCAGCCAGTACTCACTTGCTAACGCCGCGGTGCCCAGTCCAGGAGCATATCTGTTCACTTCATCAGCTGCGCCTATGGCCGCTGAAAATAAATAAATTCAATAAGTTAATATAATAAGGGATCTAGCATTCTAATGGCGATAGAATTTTTGACATTGGTCCTTGGGACGATTTTTGACATTCGAGCGCTCGAAACTGACTCGAAAGTGACAAAAAACAATGAAATGAAATCAGAAGGTTGCGTGTTCAAACCACGTCGGGGTCACCAATGTGGGAAGAGAGGACAATAGAGAGATCTCTCTCCAGGCGGGTGTTATGCCTGGGGACCGAAGTCCGTTGGGATGAAGTTGGAAGTGGTATATATGTCAGCCGACTGAAGAAACTTCGTTAGCGCGATGTAGAATCCGTAGTTCCGTTGTCTGACGCTAATCACGCTAGCGAGTTGGTCATACAAGTTTCCGTTAGATGTCGCTAGGTCGCCACAGTATTTTTGACTTGCGAGCGATAGAAAATATGAACACGAGTGGTCCCTGGCATTCGTTTTGAATTCTATCAATAGAAAGTATAATTTGACATCTTTCAAACCTGTTGGGTATGTATGCTGGGAAGTACACGAAGCATAAACAAAGCTAGCACAATGCCTTAGACATCGACAGACGAGAAAGCGTTTAATTTTTCCTACATTTATAACCAGTCAAGAATTTGTAAAATAAGCGTAAAAAATCTTATTCGCACTGAAATATTACATTGCTTGTTACGATTTCATCTTTTGTTAGCTTCACACATTTATTCGCAATTAAAATATGAATAAAAAAACCGGTGAAACATCGACTTTCTGCGTATAATGAAACAAGTTAACAATACTGTTTAGTCAATCCCTTAAAAATATGGAATTTGGGACCATTCGAAAATAAATGGTGAAAGATTCGCATTCGCAAAATCGAACACTCGAATGTCAAAAATCGGTCCCATGTAGCTTTTGACTATTGTTTACATACAAAACTACAAATCTTTCCTCTTAATAATATTAGGTTACACAGTACAAAACAAACTCGCACCCGCCGTCCCTCCCTGCCCCCCCCCCTCCCCCAGTCCGTATGTACGATTAGATCTTTCAAACTACCCAACGGATTTTAACCTTTTGAACGCCGTACGTCAAATACAAAATGCGTCACACGCCAAACATGTTTGCTATGCTACGCAAATTACAACTTAATCCATACGAAACGAAGTCTCTTTTAATCTCTAACTTGTGTCGGCTGTGGCCGACGGTGGCGTCAGTGGCACGACTTTCAGTTGTCGGCCAGAGCCGACTGTGGCGTTCAAAAGGTTAATGCGGTTTCCATCAACAGATAGTGAATCAAGAGGAAGGTTTTTATGTATAGAATTCTGGTTTAAATACGGGTGTTACAGAAAAGTCATATAAACCGAAGCGAAACGAGGGCGCGTCGCTAGTTTATAATATTAGTAACATATAAGACTCACCCCTGTCGCTGCCATTAAGTAGTTCTTGTGAAGTATTATGAACGTCTGCAAAAAAATAACCACATATAATGCAACTATAACAGAAGTGTTAATACGACACGGTGGCAAAACAAGAAATAAGTATTTGTACTCGCGTACTATAAACCGCTGATATTGATATCGTTAACGGTATCAGAATACCACCTACAGCGTAACCGAAGCGGGACAACAATTCTATAATGAGCGTTGCCATGGTAATGACAGTTCTAAAATAATAATTTTATACAAGCCCCGACAAAAAAGAGGGGTGTTATAAGTTTAATGTGTATGTGTGTATGGCTGGGGCACCGTAGCTCCCAAACGGATAGACCGATTTGGGCACGGATTTTTAGGGTTCCGTAGTTTCGCCATGTCCGCCTTAATAGCCGCCGCCTTAATAGCTGCCGTCTGTCAAGTTACAGATCAAGTCTCGCAAAGCGTTCACCAGACTATATGCGTCGACGTGTCGACGACGTATTGGCAACGTTAAGGTGACTGAGGAAGTGGCTACTGACTTATTCATATCAAGACATTAGTTCCGGTCGGTACATATCCAATTGCAGACACACACACACACACGTACACAACACAATACAGCGCGTGCGCTTATCGTACCACTCTGTAGTATTAGTTCCCTTGCCTTTGATTTGTATTGCATGATTCAATAAATACATTTCACACATTCCACTCGAGGGTCCCAAGATGCATCAGCACCAGATCCGTCTTTTTATTTATACTCCGTGTTCCGTGTTGTTAAGTACATTAGTAGTTTATGAAATTGTTGCATAATGAGGGGTATTAAAATACGAATGTGTGTTTAAGAACCGAGCCGCTAGGCGAGGTTTTTAATAGTA
The DNA here is from genome assembly GCA_927399475.2 of Acleris emargana. Lineage (NCBI taxonomy): Eukaryota > Metazoa > Arthropoda > Insecta > Lepidoptera > Tortricidae > Acleris > Acleris emargana. Next base: position 2,543,827 of record OV656862.1, read on the forward strand.
TCACACGAGTGTTTTAATACCTAGTTATGTGCAGTTTCATACACTACTTTATCTACTCTCATACACTGCGATTCAACCTACTAAATACAAGATCAAACTTAATAAAGTAACTACAGCAAAACGTATTCAATGAATGGCGCCAAAACCTAGCACATCACCGCGCATGCGTTAAAGCGGGCGCTGTCACAGACAAGTAAAAATTGGAATGAAAACTTTTTTAATGCTGTAAAAATGACGCGAACCGCATGTGCGTTCCATTATCAAAAAATAATTGATATGGAACCTCGTTGGTGACATTAACTTTTTGGATTAACTTGTATCGTAATGGTAAATTTCGGTATTGTGTTTATAAAGTATGCCAATATAAATTCGTTATGAAGTTTATAATTCGAACTTTACGATATGAGAGTAGATAAATTTTTTCATCACACTTGCACGTAAACAGTATCTAAACATACAGGTTAACTTGGCCGCAATGCCCCATATAAAACCCTCGACCTTTCTTTTTACCATGAAACTCAAGGTCGGTAAGTAATTTTTTTTTAATTTATGGCACAGCACACAGGTCATGCAAGTTCAAGCAAAGAGTTTACACGCAATTGAAAAATTGTCTTAAAATGTTATTTAAACAGGAAATACAGGAATTTCATTGCAATCTCTCTACATGTTAATACTCAAATACTCAATTAATGTTCTTAATAACCGATTTTAATAGTTTTCTGTATGAAACGTCGTTTTTTTTTACACTCCTTCAGGGCTGTATGTATAACTACGTAAGTAGTTGCCCTTAACGTTTCTGAACGAAACATTTTTATAATCTGTGGAGTCCGCCAGCCATCCGCTTAAAAAAAGTTCAAGTAATTCGTAATAATAGTTGAGCTGACTTGTATATTTATTTACTCGCAAATGTGATGAAAAACATTGTATGTTTCACGGGCGGTACGGGAATTACGAACCTCGACTCAGAAAGCCCTCAGTCTTCGACTTCGGGCTTCTACTAGAGCCTCGATCGTAATTCCTTACTTACCGACCTTAATACACAATGTACTATTACATGTTATTATTATGTGATTGTGCAAAATGTGGTTACAGAATTATCAACAAGTTTTGAGAGTTGTTGGTAATTATTTAGCTCTGCCTACCCCAATGAAGGCGTGTTTTATCGTGGGAGAGCCAAGCTTCGGCATGAATGGGCCGGCTCGACCGGAGAGATACCACGGCCTCACAGAAAACCGGCGTGAAGCAACATTTATTGCATTTCGCCGAGTGAGTGAGGTTACCGGAGGCCCACTTCCCCTCCCCCCCCCAATGATGGCGCAGTTATGTAATAGGTTACCCCAGGAGGGTACCAGCTGCGTTTGCGTTGGAGAATCCCTCTCTGGACTTCCATGCTCAGGATACACTGTACCTGAGCATGGACGCCCAGACTGCCCCTCGTACTCTGGGGGGGGCAAAACCGCGCTCAGTCATTGGCCATCTGCCGGAGGTAAGGGCAAAGCAGCCACGGCAACCCCCGCCACGTTTACTGTGGACTTCTGCAACATCAGGGGCTTACACTCCTAATTTCATAATTCCTAAGGAATAAAATTTCGATTACTAAAAAACACGAAATTATTAAACCGAATTTCCAAATTCCGATTGTATATTTTTCCGATTTTTATAACTCCAAATAATGAAAAGCCCGAAGTGTCGTTGGCCCGAAAAACAAAATTCCAATTATTAATTTTCCGAAACTTTATTACTAATTCGGAAATTTGATATTCGGGATAGGGCGAATCTCCTCAAAACAATATTCTTGACGAAAAAAAACAAGATTTTGTAAACCTCGCGACAGAGATTCTATTTAAGGCCAGTTTTACGTATATATCAAAAATATACTATTTCGTGATAAAGGCACCAAAACCAGTACATTAGATTCGGATTTTTTTCAAAATTATTAAAAAATGGTGTTGCTGCTAATGACGTTTTGGGAGAATAATGACATTATTGCAGAAAATAATGACACATTGTTACCGACAATGATGAATTTCTAATAAATAATAACATATGTTATTTTAGATATTTTTTTGTTATGATTTTATGACAGGAACGACGAAAATAAAATGCGTTTATATAGAAATAAGTTTATTTTTAAATTTACTGTTATGGTAATCTAGAATAACATCTAAAATTTTCGATTCTTTGGTCTCCTGATTGGATACTCTAATGATAATACACTTTTAACAGAAACAAAAAGTAAAACTTAAGCTATAAGCAAACATTTTCGTAAAATACTAGCCTTAGATAGACTTTACATTTATATAATACGATTTTATGTCAATAAACTAAACCCTGATATCTTAACCGCTATTTTCATTTTAACAGTTTTATAAAAATACAACAACCTTTAAACTAATCAGACTTTAAAAAGGTAAAGGAGAATACCATCATTGTATTCCACCATTTAAAAAAAATCTTTCATTCGATTACCCTTAATAGACTAACAATAATGTTTATACAAAGCATTAAAATAAAACAAACAGCTCTTATACTAAATAAACATTTGTCAAAATAATAGCTTTTGAGCAAAAAGGGATTATAATGATTTTTTTCAAACAGTACTAACATCAGTTTTACAAATTTTATCGTTGTTCCCTTTGTTTGCGAGAGGATAATTCTTTCTTTTATTCCTTTTGTTTTAAATATCTTTCTCTTCGCTTTTTTCTTTGTATTTCTTTTAATTCTGGATCATTTTTTATTTCATTATACCTTTTACTGATCTTTTGAGCCAGTCTTCTTCTGGCCAGCGCTTCTTCGTCTTTTTTTGATTTAGGGGGCATTTTTGACTGTGGATGTTTTTTTAAATTGTAAGATCTGTAAAAAAAACAAAATTAATTATATTTGTGGTCAGTAGAATAGGCCAAAGATAAAATAAACCAATACACCGTGTAACTCCATTAATCATGTATTTTTAAGGATCAAGAGTGACATTCTTAATGATATGTTACAACATATATAATATTCACTTGATTATTACGATCCTATGAATTTCATTAACTATATAAGCCAATCTCTGTTTTCGCTAATACGTCTATACTAAAACTACTAAACTAACTATGGAAATCCAGATGTAGAAGAATAACTCAACTAAAAAGACATATGCTAAAATCATTGTTGGTAACAATCGTCATTGTTATACTAAACACATTATCATTGTCAGCAACACATGTCTTTGTCGTCTCCTGCTAGGTTGCTCCAAATGATGTTGCCACTAATGACAAATTCTAGAAAGATCGCCATTTACAAAAGAGTTAGGTACATCAAGCGAGAAAAAGTGCACTAACAGTATTAGTTTCACGCAGTCTTCGACGTTGTTACATAAAAACACTTAACTGAGAATGAATAATTGAGATATAGTCAAAAATAACAATGACGATTGTTATGACACATTTTGGAGAATCAAATTCAAACACTTACCGCTCGAATCGTGCGACGTCCGTTACCTCCAAAGCGTGCCGGCCGACTGAGGCTCGGGGTGACGCGTCGCTTAAACGTCACTTGACACTTCTGTTGCGTTTGGTTTTACGTAAAAAATGTACATTTAACACTGTTGCCGCAAAAGACCGGTATTTTTTGAAAATAGTTTGATAGCATTTTAGAGTAACTTCTAATCAACTTTTCTAACATTATTATAATGAAAAACGTTCTTCATTTACCCAAGTTCTATATTTATCCACACAGATTAACATATTCATTAGAGTGATTTTTTTATTTCACGAAATGTTGAAAGCTATGCCCGGGCGACACGCCAAATATTGACGATTTTTACAGTAAATCCGCTGTAACTAAATTATGTGTGATTAAAGCTCAAAATGGCTCCGATTGCATCTTCCTTATTTATTTACGCAGTGGAATAAAAATGTTTGGCTTTGAAATCGTTCAGCATTTATGAGAATTATAGCGAGACATACATTTTGGCGCTCTGAAATATTCACCCGATAATGAAATTCGTGTTTTCAATAATCGGAATTTTATTAATTAGGAATTTTGTTTTATAAATCGGAATTAGTAAATTCGGAATAAAATATTTCGGAGTATTTGGGTGTTCCCGGTCTAACTATCATAAATATGAGGTAGGTTTAGGTTATGTTAGTTTTGCAGCAGGCCCGGAGGGCCAAACTACCCAGAAATAGGAGCTCCGCGTAAGCGGAGCTCCGTCGACACTCTTACTCTTACTTCAATTACATATTTGGTTAGGTTGTAACACTTTGAGGTCGAGACCCAATTCACATCTAGTGTTACTAACCTTTTTCCTTGGCAATCCAAGTTGTTTACGCTCCGCAATCTTTAACTGCATCCGTATATAACGTTATATCGCTGTTTTACCATTATTTCTTCGCCTAAAAACCTATTTCTTAAACTATTTCAATGATCACAAGTCACAACACCATAAAATAACAAACCGGTCATTTGACAGTCCTCGAATGTGACGTTTTGTTCTACCCTACTTAAATGACAAGGCTAACTCTAATCCATGACGTTTTTTTTTATAGTTTCCTTCGATCACGCCTACTAAACTTTCAAATGTTTAGCAAATCCTTTGTTTAAGCTTCATCTATTGCAAAGTAATATTTTAAGTAAATAACTTTATTTTATTTGTAATAAAGATTTATCTCTTCGATCGATTCATCTCATGGAACGAAACGCAGGATAAAGGTGCGTTCAAAAACTTGCTCTTCGACTTCTTTATATCCTAGAATATAAAGATATGGTACTTGTTTTAACTTATGAGTAAATAAGGAACCCAATAAACTCATTTAACTACTTTAATAACAATAAAATCATTTAATTTACTATTTAAGAAATACTGTTTAAATCCTTTGACACTTTAGTTTTGTTTTTGTTTACTATCAAATGTAAATAAACAGAGCCGTTCGGAAGTCAATAACTTAGCACCTTTGAGGGTCGTATCCTTTGACCTCTATCGGGATCGAATCGTCAAGATGTGAGGACATCGAAATAATCTCGTGATCGGTAGATCACGCCATCCGGCCCTGCCCATGGCAGTGTCTCCTAATTTAACTTCTTTTTCTTAAATGGATTAAGCTAATCCAAAATTTCTATGTCTGCTGTTCAACCATAGCCCTTTTGGTAAGTATACTTTTCATCTCGAACTTTCACCCCCGCCATCTTGATGATGACCTTTTCTTCACCTTCCGTGTTCGTAACTCGTGCATACTTATTTTTCAGTAACCACCTAATAAGTACTTCCAGCGTACTACCATGCATAATTTCTCTTGAGCTTTGACTCTTGCCTTATACCGTAAAAGAAACCCACGGCTAGTGGTAAGTTATTTCATTTTCCTTTGCTAAACCACGAGTGTACTACCGCCTGTTCTTCCAGTTACTTAACTGTGAATATTTTGTTCACAGGGTTTTCTTTTTTTTTTTATTCTTCTATTTCTATTTAAGGGTTTAACCTTCGGTTTGACCCTAACGTTAGTTTCTTCGTATGGAGTGTAGAAGCCCCTCAAAAACGTTTTAAGCTTGACACCGCCTTCTCGGCCTGTATGTTCTTCGGCCCGGCTGCTGGCTACCTGCACTATGGAATACTTTTGTTCTCAAACTAAGTATCTGGCATCCCGCTGCATGCGCAAGTGTTCTGCTGATCACCACCTGCGGAGACAGTGAGCCCTGCCTATCCTGTTTAACAGCACTAGAGCTGTTCTTCTACGCAGGTATTCCTCACGAAGATGATATTGTGAGTACCATAGCTACTTCTTTAACCTACGGGTGGTACCGAACAATTTTAGTTACTAAGAGGGTAATCTTAATGTAAGTCAGAATTTAGCGATACTTTATGCTAAGTAAACAAAGGTATAAATAAATGTGGTTTACTAATGTCTGATTTTTTATTTGAACGATTTCATTTGTTGATGAGATGTAAGTCTGGCGCCCCTCCCTAGTTATATAAATTTGACTTACTCTTTCCTGTGCTGAATCTTACTCACACCCTAGTCTCATATGCTCACCAACCCAGCTACCCTGGACTATTACAGTGGCGTTCCCAACGTGAAGCTCAGAAAGTGATATCGTTCAAATAATATTTCTTCATATATTTGAATTTTAAATAATTTAAAATTTTCTATTACTATTTGTGTCATACTGTTAATAATGCTGCAAGTACAGACTATGTACTATCTTGTGTATTTTTTTATAGGGACTATGGTTGCTTATTTTTTAAGAAATAATTATAATTAAGTTTTTTTCTCAAGAATATTTGAAACTTAATTATTTTTCTACAACATTAGTTGAATGTTTCAACTTTAAACTACTACCCTAACTACTAATAGCTTGTGTATTAGCTTACATTGAGCTATAGCCTAAATATTTTGAATCTTTTGGAACTTCAGAATCTTACTTACTCTGATCTCAGCTTTAATTTAAATCTTAACTTAATTTACTAGTACTCGACTAGAGTATACTCATAATTTCAAGAATTAATATTTCTCTTTAAATTTTAATTGTAACTTTTATCACTGATCATGCTTCCCTTAAATGGTTTTCGAATCTTGAAAACCCCTCAGGTCGATTAAATAGATGGTCTTGTCGCCTTAGTCAATTTAATTTCGAAATAATTCATCGAAAGGGAAAAGACAATGTCATTCCTGACACACTTTCGCGGATAAAGGTAGACTTTATTTCAGATATCTGTACTACTCAGGATCCTTGGTATCTAGAGCTTTTCAAGAATGTCTCCGATACACCTACTCTCTATCCTAACTTTAAGATCGAAAATGATAAATTATTTCGGCTCTCTAAGAACAAATATCGCCTAACAGCTCAATTCGACTGGAAGTTGGTAATTCCTTATGAGAACCGAAAGGAAATCTTAAAAAAATGTCACGATCATCCGACATCTGGCCACTTTGGCGTTACTAAAACTCACCTTAAAGTTTCCAGTTTTTATTACTGGCCTACTCTCTTTCAAGACGTTAAAGACTATGTAGACACCTGTGAAATATGCAAAACCTATAAACCTGTCAATCTGGCTCCTGCAGGTTTAATGGGTAATCCTCGTCGTATATCTATTCCGGGCGAGGCTATTTCTTGCGATATACTTGGTCCTTTTCCTCCGTCCTATTCAAGGAACCAATACCTATTTGTTTGCTCCGACTATTTTAGTAAATACGTCACTCTGTTTCCTTTACGTACTGTTACTGCTAAATCTGTTATCAAATGCTTGGAGAAAGGTATATTTCTTACTCATGGAGTACCTAAATATATTTATGTAGATAATGGACCTCAATTTATAGCTAAAGAATTTAGGGAATGTATGTCTCAATATAATGTTCCGCATATTTTCTATAATCCTAGATATCATCCGCAAACTAACCAAACGGAAAGGGTTAATCGTGAATTGGTAAGGACCATTGCTTCTTATGTGCGTTCTGATCACCGCAACTGGGATAAGAACTTATCTGAGATTCAGTGTGCTTTGAATACCGCTGTTCACGAGGGAACCAAGTTTACTCCGTACTTTTTAACTCATGGTCGTGAGATGATTATCGACGGTTCTTTTTATAATGCTGATGTTCCTATGGACAAAAATGCCCTTTTTGCAGATAACAATTTGGTTTTGTCAGATAAACTCACAGAATTAAAATCTATATTCCAAAAGGTACGTCAAACACTGCTTGCTTCTCATGAACGTAATGCAAAATATTATAATCTAAGAAAACGTCCTGTTCAACTCGTAGAAGGACAAATAGTATATAAAAAGTGTTATCCTTTGTCTAATGCTGCTAAATTCTTTTCAGCTAAATTGTCGCCTAGATATGAAAAATGTGTAATCCATAAAAAACTAGGACCTCTAGGTTATACTTTAAAATCTATTTCCGGGAAGATCCTTGGTGACTTCCACATTAAAGATATAGTTAGACCTGGTGAAGCTCCGCCTACGTCATAACTGTTCTGGTGGTTTCGTTAGTTATACCTATACTCTGTCTCTCTTAAATCATTATACGTCTAGTATATTATATTAAGTTATATACGCCTAGTATACCTACTAATGTTTTAATTTAGAATCAAATGTATTACTTTATATGCGCCTAGCATACTTACTTAATTGAATCAATGCAATTGGAGAAATAATAATTTCCATTCTTTAATTTAACTGCTTGGTACATGTTTACCAATCTAACGTTAAAGGTTTTCACTTGATGTTGAAAGGGGTTAAACCTAAATGTTCTATAATGTTCTTTTTCATATTGCGTTGAAGAACCTTCTGTCATTTACTTTCCACATTAATGTGTGCTGTGAAAAGTGACTCATTAACACAATCTAAATGGACTAAACATTTAGATTTAAGCTATCTGTAGATTACTAAGTTCACAAGCAGGAGAGTGATGAACAGTACCTAGCCTGTTTCATCATTAAACTGTTTGTTTTAGTGTAAGTTGGTTTTTCATTAGTGTATGAGAGGTGACACTCAATTCTCCATACCTTGGTGGAAAAACTAAGCTGTAATTAATTTAGGTGCATGCATTTATTTTTTTTGTTTTGGAAACCTGTTCCTAAGAATTTAAGTTTTCCGTTTAAGTCGTTTGTGATGTTAAGACCGGTCTATTCGAATGTAAGTTATTTCTACCCTCATACATAAGTTATTCTTAGGTCTAATCTAAGTAAATACTAAGTAAAATTTAGGTATTTAAGAAATTTGTGTTACTTTTAAGTTTGAGGTATTCTCTGAGCCTATCTGTTCTACGACATTCCTCATGATGTCCCCTAGAGTAAGAACTCTTTATGATTTAAATGGTGTTTAAAATGGTACTCATGCCCATGGCTTTGTCTAGAAGATATGGTTCACTACATTCCCATATTTTGGGTAAGTTTCATCTCTCCACTAGGTACTTCTGGTGGATGACCTTGTATCTCTTCATAGGTTATCTATGACCTTTTTTTTTTATTTCTTCTCTCTCGTCTTGTGGTTTAAGGTTTTCTATTTTAGATTTCTTACTCTTTTACTCTTCGAGATCTTCTCCTGAAGAAAATTTTATTTACAAATTATTCTAATTTAAAAATAAAATTTTAACCCAACTGGGGATGAACTGTAACACTTTGAGGTCGAGACCCAATTCACATCTAGTGTTACTAACCTTTTTCCTTGGCAATCCAAGTTGTTTACGCTCCGCAATCTTTAACTGCATCCGTATATAACGTTATATCGCTGTTTTACCATTATTTCTTCGCCTAAAAACCTATTTCTTAAACTATTTCAATGATCACAAGTCACAACACCATAAAATAACAAACCGGTCATTTGACAGTCCTCGAATGTGACGTTTTGTTCTACCCTACTTAAATGACAAGGCTAACTCTAATCCATGACGTTTTTTTTTATAGTTTCCTTCGATCACGCCTAATAAACTTTCAAATGTTTAGCAAATCCTTTGTTTAAGCTTCATCTATTGCAAAGTAATATTTTAAGTAAATAACTTTATTTTATTTGTAATAAAGATTTATCTCTTCGATCGATTCATCTCATGGAACGAAACGCAGGATAAAGGTGCGTTCAAAAACTTGCTCTTCGACTTCTTTATATCCTAGAATATAAAGATGTGGTACTTGTTTTAACTTATGAGTAAATAAGGAACCCAATAAACTCATTTAACTACTTTAATAACAATAAAATCATTTAATTTACTATTTAAGAAATACTGTTTAAATCCTTTGACACTTTAGTTTTGTTTTTGTTTACTATCAAATGTAAATAAACAGAGCCGTTCGGAAGTCAATAACTTAGCACCTTTGAGGGTCGTATCCTTTGACCTCTATCGGGATCGAATCGTCAAGATGTGAGGACATCGAAATAATCTCGTGATCGGTAGATCACGCCATCCGGCCCTGCCCATGGCAGTGTCTCCTAATTTAACTTCTTTTTCTTAAATGGATTAAGCTAATCCAAAATTTCTATGTCTGCTGTTCAACCATAGCCCTTTTGGTAAGTATACTTTTCATCTCGAACTTTCACCCCCGCCATCTTGATGATGACCTTTTCTTCACCTTCCGTGTTCGTAACTCGTGCATACTTATTTTTCAGTAACCACCTAATAAGTACTTCCAGCGTACTACCATGCATAATTTCTCTTGAGCTTTGACTCTTGCCTTATACCGTAAAAGAAACCCACGGCTAGTGGTAAGTTATTTCATTTTCCTTTGCTAAACCACGAGTGTACTACCGCCTGTTCTTCCAGTTACTTAACTGTGAATATTTTGTTCACAGGGTTTTCTTTTTTTTTTTATTCTTCTATTTCTATTTAAGGGTTTAACCTTCGGTTTGACCCTAACGTTAGTTTCTTCGTATGGAGTGTAGAAGCCCCTCAAAAACGTTTTAAGCTTGACACCGCCTTCTCGGCCTGTATGTTCTTCGGCCCGGCTGCTGGCTACCTGCACTATGGAATACTTTTGTTCTCAAACTAAGTATCTGGCATCCCGCTGCATGCGCAAGTGTTCTGCTGATCACCACCTGCGGAGACAGTGAGCCCTGCCTATCCTGTTTAACAGCACTAGAGCTGTTCTTCTACGCAGGTATTCCTCACGAAGATGATATTGTGAGTACCATAGCTACTTCTTTAACCTACGGGTGGTACCGAACAATTTTAGTTACTAAGAGGGTAATCTTAATGTAAGTCAGAATTTAGCGATACTTTATGCTAAGTAAACAAAGGTATAAATAAATGTGGTTTACTAATGTCTGATTTTTTATTTGAACGATTTCATTTGTTGATGAGATGTAAGTCTGGCGCCCCTCCCTAGTTATATAAATTTGACTTACTCTTTCCTGTGCTGAATCTTACTCACACCCTAGTCTCATATGCTCACCAACCCAGCTACCCTGGACTATTACAAGGTGGGTTTATTATTAGTCGGTGTAATGATATTCGGAGTTTTGATGATCGGTATTTTAATAATCGGAATTCGTATTTTTGATATTTCTGATTATTATTCATTCGGACTTATTATTGTTCGGTGTATTGAAATTCAGAATTTTGCAAATCGAAATTGTTAACGTTAGACATTTTGAAATTTCGGATTTATAAATATCGGAAAAATGAAAAATCGGAATACTTATATTCGGAGTTTTAAAACATTCGGAATTATAATAATCGGCATTATGAAATTCGTGATTCCTATACTCGGAATTTAGTTTTTCGTATTTATGTAGTGTACCCGTAAAAAACCCCAAGAGGGATGTTATAACATCCCTCTTTTTTAATTGGGGGTTCAAAATTTAAACAATGGACGCGTTAAAGCGATTCGGAACACTTACCTAAACGAACTCCATGTTTAACGGCGTTGCCTCCGTGGTGAACGGTGTCTGTAACAAAATGCTTTGTTTTCACTTCTTAATAAATAATAGATTATTCAACTAGGGACTAAAACAAGCCATAATGACACGAGATGTTTATAATTCGAGTGTCAATATGGTTATTTAGTCTCGCGTTTAACACTACTTTTCGGTGTCCCACTGTGGATCGAAAATGGCCTCTCCATAGAAATAGAGACTTAATTTTCTAAGTGCCTACTTTTTTAATTGAAATCGAATCAATTCCTCATGATTAGGTAAAAAAATGAATATGGGTCAATTTGGCTGGAAAACCGCCGAGTAATAATTTTTTTACGAAAATTTTGTATGGAGCGTGTATGAAAAAACGGAATATCTCAAAAATTGCACAATTTCCCGTAATATCCTTCCGCATGAATTTAGTACCAATTATTTATGATTTTTTGGCGTACTCGAAATCTCCCGGCCAGGTGCACTTTTTTTTTTAAAAATCAAAAACATTTTATATAAGGAAAACTTGGTTTTTAGTAGGTATTTAAGTTTGCAAGACACTTTTAATCATAGAATAAAATTAAATAATGGCATTAGATGCGATGGATTTTCAAAAATGAGTTCATTTGAATAATGTCATTATCTTACTTTTTGGCCTTTTATCTCCCTGCCCCTATTGAGCACATTCAGTGCTCATTAGGCGTATGATTAAAATTAAAAATTAAATAAATTACTCTTAATTATTCCTAATGAGTTGGTATTAAGTAAAAGTAAAAATTAAATATTATCTAATTATTATTAAGGATGATAATTATCCAGATTTCATTAGTAATGTGCAATTAATAGGTAGCAGTTTAATTTTATTATTTATTATTCTGCGTCACTTATTTCGGCATCCAATTCCGAATCATTTTGCGAGTCGGAATTGATTAGAAGGTCCAAGGTCTCAGTAAATAAGGTTTGTCTGTTCTTTTTATTTAGTGTTGGCCTCATTGCGGTAAGTTTGGGATCCGATGACAGAAGTAACATATTGAGAATGTCATGATTTGAATCTTGTCTACTCTTTTTTTGTGAGTTGTGTTCCCTGAACCTTCTAAAGTCTTTATTCCGGGCCTCTGATGCTTCTTCTGAGAGGTGACCGATCGGTATAACTGCGTTATGGGCTATAATGTCTGCTCCATGCACCAGTAATTTATGAACCGTTGCGGACATATGATACCAGTTGTATAATTCCACATATTTTCTCAAAATCACATACAAATCTAAATTGGTCGTTAATTACTCCATTGCTTGCAGTTAGTGATGTTAGCAGTTGATATGTTCCAGAAAGAATAAACAATAAAATTAAACTGCAACCTATTTATTGCATATTACTAATGAGGTTCTCATTGAAATCTGGGTAATTATCATCCTTAATGATAATAAGATAATATTTAATTTATACTTTTACTTAATACCAACTCATTAGGAATAATTAAGAGTAAATTATTTAATTTTTAATTTTATCATACGCCTAATGAGCACTGAATGTGCTCAATAGGGGGCAGGGAGATAAAAGGCCAAAAAGTAAGATAATGACATTATTCAAATGAACTCATTTTTGAAAATCCATCGCATCTAATGCCATTATTTAATTTTATTCTATGATTAAAAGTGTCTTGCAAACTTAAATACCTACTAAAAACCAAGTTTTCCTTATATAAAATGTTTTTGATTTAAAAAAAAAAAAGTGCACCTGGCCTGGAGATTTCGAGTACGCCAAAAAATCATAAATAATTGGTACTAAATTCATGCGGAAGGATATTACGGGAAATTGTGCAATTTTATAGATATTCCGTTTTTTCATACACGCTCCATACAAAATTTTCGTAAAAAAATTATTACTCGGCGGTTTTCCAGCCAAATTGACCCATATTCATTTTTTTACCTAATCATGAGGAATTGATTCGATTTCAATTAAAAAAGTAGGCACTTAGAAAATTAAGTCCCTATTTCTATGGAGAGGCCATTTTCGATCCACAGTGTGTCCTGCCGTTTGACAAAAGTCATTTGGCAAAATTACACTTGACAAACAACGTTCTGCAAAAAATGTTTCGTCAATTGATCATTTTACAAATGATCAATAGTTAAATTTACATTTTACGAGCAAGACGAATCAAGGCAGAACCGACTCGGGTAGGTTCGGTTAGAAGGCCAAGGCGGTTGGGGGTTGGGGAGAAACTTTCTTATAATCAATATTGTAATTTTTTATAGAACGTTGTGCCGGAATGCTGGGTTGAGCAAGCACGGGGTCAGTAGCTAGTTTTATAAAGATACCCCTGGTTTGTTTTAGGTTACAGGTTGTGGCGGTCTCTTTTCCGCAACTGGGCGACTAAGATATGCGCCTATTTTGCGTGGGGGTTTGTTTTAGGTTATTATGCTGAAGAATATCGACTGGATTATTCATCCTATCTTTAACCCTGGTGACGCATACTGATGTAAGTACCAAAACAGGAGAATGTCTACCAGACTAGCATTTTAGAGGTTAGGAGCGGGTGCGTGGGGCCACACAATGCGCGCGGCCCGTAGAATTTCATATTCATATTCATATTCATATATTTATTGCACTCATAATAATACATAATACACTTATATAGGTGATATTCGTACTCTATGGACCCTGTTGGGCGCAGCAATATAAGAACTAATTTATAATTTGCTCTTGCTACGTGGCTAATCCGGCACTGATCGTCATTTTTTTCCTCGCATTCAAAGTGAAAAGTAGAGTGTTTAACGCGAGACTAAACAACCATAATGACCAATAATCGGATATCCCGGTGCAACACGGGATGAATGACCTCAAACATTATGCTAATATAGATATGCCCCGGGGTTCCGGGACTTATGTTGTAAAATATTATTCTGATTTTATGACTTCAAATAAATTTCAATACAATTTAAACATGTAAAATAAATATTTTGACAAAAGTAATTTAGGTACTTATGTAAAAAAAATAAAAAAGTTAGTTTTTATTATAATCTGTTTAAAATTGATCTGCCAAATAGTCTTTGGGTATGAATATAAATAAAATATATAATACGGTACGCATTATCAGTTCACCACACTACACACAGATATTATATTTTATTAGTTGTATGAAATTGAAATAGCATACAATTATTTTCTCAATATTTTATATGTTTAATCGATTTCTTTACACGTCTAAAATCCTATCCTAATGCCTATTTATAAATATCCCAACAATCGCATTTTCTTTTCGAACCAGATCCCGGGATTTTAGTCATATCCATATTAGGATTTCTACTTTATATCCCGCAGTGTTGCACCGTGAAATCCGATCACTGATAATAACACTCAAATCTAACCATCTCGTGTCGTTATGGTTTCTTTTAGTCCCTTGTTGAACAATGTACTATTTTCTTAAGTATATTTTTTTTCGGTGGTTAGGGCCCCTAGGTTATTCCCATCAGTTGTCTAACCCGCCTTATGGATAGGCCGGCCCTGTTTACGGGGCCTTGTTTGGAGCGCCTCCCAAGAGGAGATCGCTGCAGGCTGCTGAGAAGAAGCGCCTCTAACGAAAAGCAAGCTTTATTAAAACCCAACTGCTGTTTAGATAATGGCGTCAAAGTAATGTTACTTATCAATCTTATCATGCATATATTTTTTATTTCGCCAATTTCACAGGCGTTCAATAAATTCTCGGTATTGGTATCTTGCAAACCTTTTTAGTAAACTTCTTAATACTGGCCGCTAAGTGTCATTCATCGACAGTAAAAAAAAGTAAATTTGAAGTCCACACGTTCTTTTGTTTTTCTGCTACTGCTGAACAAACGTGACCACCATGAGCGATTTTACAATGATAATTAAATTGGAGCATCGAGCCGTGATAAAATTCTTGACTAAACAGGGTAAAAATCAAAAGTGTATTAAAGAAGAAATGGATTTAGTTTACCGTGAGTCCGCTCCTTCATTATCTACGGTCCAAAAGTGGTCAAATGAATTTAAGCGTGGGAGGGAGAGCATAGAAGATGACCCTAGACCTTGTCGGCCTGTTGAAGCTACTTCACCAGAAAACATTCAAAAAGTGGAGAAAATTATACTGGAAGATGGTCGAGTGAAGGTTAGGTCTATAGCACAAAAAAACAATATTTCTATTAGTACAATACATGATATTATCCACGATCATCTTAACATGTCCAAAGTTAGTGCGAGATTGGTACCACGAATGTTGACACCGTTTCAGAAGCATACGCGTGTTGCTTGTTATTCCGACTTCATTGAGCTGTGTGGTGAAAACCCTGATGGTTTGCTCCAAAAAATTGTTACCGGAGATGAAACTTGGGTTCATCATTATGACCCTGAGAGCAAACAAGAGTCGATGCAGTGGCACGTTAAAGGAACACCTCATCCCAAGAAATTCAAAGTCGTCCCTTCAGCTGGCAAGATCATGGCGACAATATTCTGGGATTGTGAAGGGATATTATTAATAGATTATAAAGAAAAGGGTTTAAATATTACAGGAGAGTACTACGCTAACATTTTACGCCAATTACGGGAAGCAATCAAAGAGAAGAGGAGGGGAAAATTGACCAGAGGAGTGCTGCTTCTTCATGACAACGCCCCTGTGCATACTGCTCATGTTGCCAAGGCTGCTGTTCTTGAATCTGGGTTCGAAACAATCACTCACCCGCCGTACAGTCCAGACTTGGCCCCCAGCGACTACTTATTGTTTCCCAACCTTAAAAAAGATCTTCGTGGACATCGATTTTCTAATGTTGAAGCGTTGAAGGCAGCGGTGGTGGAGCATTTTGACACCAATGACAAAAAATATTTTTATGAGGGGTTAAAAAAACGAATTGACAGATCTTATAAGTGTATAAGCATAGGGGGGGAATATATAGAAAAATAAAAATAAAACACTAATCCTACCTATGCTTTTGTTTTCCTTCTCATACCGAGAATTTATTGAACGCCCCTCGTAGCCTCAAGAAGTTTTAAGACTTGTTGGTAATTTTTTAGCTCTGCCTACCCCAATCTGGGAATGAAGGCGTGAGTTTATGTATGTATGTAATATAGCCTCTAACTATTAAAAATGAAAAAATATTTACCTTCTACTGTATCAACCGCGGAATCAACTGAAACAAAAGGAAACAAATTAATATATAGGTAAGTGGAAACTGTGACCTATAGACATTCGCATTCACATGACTGCAAATGCGTTGCCAACCCTGAGGACTAAAATGAAATGCCTCTATGCTAGTCATTTCACCGGCTGTCTTATCCCCGGAACATAACAATGCGAACACTGCTGCTGGCGGTAGGTTAATAAAAAAAAAAACAAAAATCAAAATCATTTATACCTGCGATAGAAGAGTCCCCTCTTTACTGTGGTTTGTTGGATATTTAAAGATAAACAAATATATCGTAAAGCAACATTAGGTTTTTAACTAACAATAACACAATCAACATTTTCAACATAGCAATAGAGGATCTGCCAGTGTGTGTGTGTTTGTAGTGCGTATTTCGGTGTGCTAGCGTGTTCGATAGTGTTTGCGTGACCTTATTTTAAAAGGCATATTGTGCATAAGAGTTGTTTTAATCATTTTTTGTTATAGTACTAATTTACTAAAAGGTCTTCTGTTTGTTGATAGGTTTATCTGCCCTCGCTTCGCTACGGTCTAGGCAAAATATAAGTTAAAAACAATTTTAAATACTTAACACAATATATAGAATATAGACAACATCCAAGACTCGGGCACAAATACTCGCGCTCGTCACACAAATGTCTGCCCTTACCGGGATTTGAACCCGGGACCGCTGGCTTCGAAGGCTGGTCACTGCCAACCAGGCCAACGTGTCGTGAAAGTCTCCGAGCTTGGGCGGACACCGTCGCGTTCATAAATATGTGTACACTTTTGTACCTTGTCACTTTAACCTCGTAAGGCCAAACTGCAAAATGGGAGTTTTTTGTAACTGGAATTTTGAATCTACAATCTAGGGAATAAAGTTCAATTGCGATTGTTCGAAAATGCCATTTTCAGTTTATGAACATAGGAAAACAAACCTTATTCTAATAGCGACAGAGGTCAAAGTAAATTGCCTTGATTATGTACCTACATCCTATTGCACACTGGGCCTTGCGAGGTTAACCGGGTTTGTAATGTTAAGTATAAAAACAAATGGACTAATTTTCATTTTGCATAACACAAATAACATAATTCTGATTTGTATAATGAATGATCAAAGTGCACAAAAACTAAATGAATAATCGAATCTAAATCGAGTCATAATTATGAGTGCATAACAACTAGGTGCGTGACGCACTAATATTATACTAACAGTCCTTTTCTATAATATTGAATACATATCGTAGGTAATATATAACATAACAACGCAGATAATAAGGCTGAATAATTATAGAAAACATATTTAAAGTATTTTTTTATTTTCCCCCATTTACAGCTACTGACGCAATAAATAGTTTAATAGTATCTTAAAAAGAAGACTACGTACAAGTCGACAGAGCTCCGCTGGGCGGAGCTCCTATTCCGCGTAGTAGTAGCGCTTCGCGCCTTGACGCAACTCTAACCTAACCTAACCTAGAAGTAAAAGCGAGATTGACCTAATTTATCAGATTGGTTTACGTGACCTTTATTTAAACCTAATTAAAATTTATTATAAGTTATACATATAACCTGATTATTTCAGATGTTTTTATAATTTTCAATAGTTATACTTAATGTAGATATACATACATACATACATACCTTCACGCCTCCATTCCCAGAGTGGGGTAGGCAGAGCTACAGAATTACCAACAATTCCAAAAACTTGTTGATAACTCTGTAACCACAATTTGCACAATTAGGCTAAGATGTTTAACAGCGCATTAGTGACAGGTTGCAAGCCCATCGCCTAACAGTACTACAAGCCCTTATTCCCTTAGTCGCTTCTTACGACATCCACGGGAAGACATGGAGTGGCACAATTCTTCCCCGGCAACCATACGGGGGTGTAGATATAGAATGACATAATTCCATATGAATGTTATGCTACAACAACATATACATTTTGTTTTTATACATGACGTTTGTTATCCATTTCGTAGTTAGTTAAATGAAATTATGCAAAAACTGTTTATACTGGTTGAAGCGCACCCACATGACATTAAATGGACTGTACAAAAGTTACCTGAACCAGCTGGTCCCGGAGGCGGCACTGCTGGCAGGCCGTCTGCGCATGGCACGCCTTCTGGCGCACCTCCTAGTCCTCCTGGTACTCCTGATCCTCCTGGTGCTCCTGGTAGAACACAAAACGATTTACTAAATCGCTACTGTAGCGACATAAGGAGCTACGGTAGCAAACAAGGCGTGCTGGCTCGAATACTATCCCGCTCGTACACCGGTCGCCCACCAAGACCTCCAGAGGAAAACCTCAGTACGACATCCGGACGTCCGGATCCACAGCAAGACTAGCACGCGCTAAGAGCGCGCGGTGCGGCCTCTGTCGCACCACCCAACAGCGGGTAGGCTGTGCCCCCACCACTGGGGCATGCCACCCACCGCCATTGCGAAGCTGACACAGTGGGACCCACTATCAGCAAATGTCAGTTCAAAAAAAAACCGATCGTTCATTCTACCAACCACCCCGTGACAACTTGGAAGACTCCGGAGCACGGGTCCCTCCCCGACGTCTCCGACCCCGCCGCCGCTGAGGGTCCTGTTCCACTAACCCTGACGACGCCACACCAAACAAATACCCAAGACAGGTCCGCAGTTACGGGCCGCGATAGCTACCGCCTTAGACCACCCCTGGAAAGGCTTCCCCACACCCTTCCCCTCCCCGCTTCGCGAGGTGTGTGAGGAGATCAGCTTCTGCTGCCGATCATTCATTCCTTAGCGGTGTAGCTGGAGAGACGGCCTCGGCTATCCTCGAGTGACACCGACGAGTGGGTACGGGGTGAGACAGCCTATGCGCTCCTCCCTTAAGCTCATATTGTATGCTTGCACTTATCTAGGATATTCGACTAGACTTAGTTCCATCTCTAATTTCATAAGTTACTGAATAAACCTTCTGATAGTCAACTCGGCGTATCATTCACCTTACAGTAGTAATTTCTTTACATCTGTATACATACTCGTATAGTATAACACCGGGCAAGTCTGACCATGCTCAGGGTAGGGTTCCGAGACCGTAACTACACAAAAACTATCTCAAAAAAACCGGTCAAGTGCGAGTCGGACTTGCGCACCGATGGTTCCGTATTTAAGATAAAAAGGTTGAAAAAACGCAAAAGAACTTAGTGTTGTTGTAATGTCCATTTTGACTAGCCTAATGTTAAATACAGATTTTTAAAGATTTTTGGGTATTTTTTCCAGAACTGTAAAAATTTACAACTCTTTTAATTTTTCACATAAAATATAAATACGTAATTTTTCAGATTTTTGGTCCCTAAACTTCGGAGATAAGGGGGTGGGAACTTACCTGGTAAGGATGAACTGCCTGGTAAGGATGAAAGGCCTGGTACGGATGGACCGCCTGATCCATCATGTTCTCCTACTCCTCCCCCATCTTCGCAGTCAGACCCTACAGAAAAAAACACTTTATTGACAGTTGAAAAAACTAATAATTATAATAAATGTAAAAAAAAAAAACAAAAAACCACCTTCTAAAAGCAAAAACTAACTTCTTTTTATAAAATGGTAGGTAATAGGTCAGTCCAAATGAAGTCTGCTTTTGGTTATAGGTTTGTAAATTGTTACTAACATTTAGGATTAATGAACTACTAACAATATATGGGTGTAAATTTACTCGAAATAAATGTTTCTATTCTATTCTATTCTATTCTATTGTAGGACGCCGAGTTCTTCTTTTATTTTGTACATTTATTTTATTTTATACTTTTAATGATCATAATTACGCTGATATGTAGTCCCACTTCTCAATGAATAAGAAACTATAAAACATTTCAATTTCGCCGCAAGCAACGCAGCGGGAAACTCATAGTTATATATATATAAACCTAAATATGCTTCGTCATAGTCGCTCATCTTAATCGAAATATCTTGTCGCCACCCTTGAAATATATACCGATTAGAAGTTCCGGTGGCCATCTGTGGTCTTCATCATCAGTTCCACTTCACCAAATAGTGCTTTCCAAGAGCAAATACGCGAGTTACAATGAAAAATACCAAAATCGCTATAGGTGTGCCTATACATTTTGAAGATATTAGATCCTCATTTTGATAAAACTTAAACCAAACGGAATAAGAAAATAAGAAATAATAGAGTAACAAACTCCTCCTTTTTAAAGTCGTTTAAAAAAACTTTGCTTACTCTCAAATGTCAGTGGAATACTTGGAGCTGGTACAATAAATAATAGTAGTTTATGAAATTGTTGCATAAAGAGGGGTATTAAAACACGAGTGTTTTAATACCTAGTTATGTGCAGTTTCATACACTACTTTATCTACTCTCATACATTGCGATTCAACGTACTAAATAAAAGATCAAAGTTAATAAAATAACTACCTACAGCAAAACGTAATCAATGAATGGCGCCAAAACCTAGCACATCACCGCGCATGCGTTAAAGCGGGCGCTGTCACAGACAAGTAAAAATGGGAATGAAAACTTTTTGTAATGCTGTTAAAATGACGCGAACCGCATGTGCGTTCCATTTTAAAAAAATAATTGATATGGAACCTCGTTGGTGACATCAACTTTTTGGATTAACTTGTATCGTAATGGTAAAAAAATTACTTTATAACATTATTTTGTTAGAGAAATAATGTTATAATAGTAGTTTATGCAACAGTTGTATAAGAGAGGTCAAAAAAGACGAGTGGTGTGGTTACGATGTGAGCCGCAGGCGAACATCGTAAAGCAAGACGCCACCTATATTATCTATATTCTTATATTAGTGTTCGTGACTATATAAATGACAGATAAAAGTACAGGAGTAGGAAAATGTTTATAACGTTTGTCTCTGTCTATGTATCTGAGTGTCTGTTTGTAACGGATTTGGACGCAAGTTTTATCAAAATAAAGCTACGATGCCACAGACAGACAGACACACACACACACACACATTTACACGTCAAACTTACAACTCGTTTGCGTCGGGGGCATAGCTGGGCACCGTTAATCAAATAGTTAACTCCGTTAATCGTTAATCCGCTACAAAAAAAGTTACCTTCGTTAAACGTTAAAGCGTTACATTTAGGAAGAATTAACGCAAGTTAATGTTAATCGTTAATCCGTTAATATGTGTAAAAAAATGCATTTTTATATCGTTGCGTTAGTGAACTTATAAAACCTGTTGATTTAGGTTCTGGAAGTTAACAGGATAGGAACAAAACAAAATACTTGTATAATTCAAATGTGTAAGTTAATCGTCGGGCATAAGGTGCATAAGGTGTGTAATTCGCCTTGATGAACATTAACATGTTGAAGTTCTCGTCTGAAAGCGAGGCTCGTTTTGGTGCTAAAATGTCTTTACCCGTAGAAAACAGACGTTCAACTGCAGCGCTTGAGGGTATAGCAGTATTGTATTTAATGAATAGATTTATGAATATCTGTTCCCCAAGGAATGCAGCATCGTTGAACGAGTCTTTTGATTTCATGTCCAGCGACATTTTAACGAGACTTTGCGCTTTACTCTTTAAAGAGTTGGAGCTCTTTGGTTTTTCTATAGACTGAGGGACAGAATTGAAAAAGTCTTCCTCGTCATCATCGTTGTTACTCGCATTGTTCCCTCCGCCACTTAAACTCCATATCAACCGGAACTTTGGTTGAAATGCCGCGGCAAGTTGGCATACTTGTCCGAACCTGTTTTTCGCGCCGGTGCCGTGCGGTAAATAGTAGGCATTGGATTAACGATTAACGGACTTAACGGACGGATTAATTATTAACGAAAGTTAACGTATCCGTTAACATTTTTGAAAGTTAACTTAAAAGTTAATCCGTTAATTAACGATTAACGGATTAACGAGTTAATGCCCAGCTATGGTCGGGGGTTCAAAAAGCATCTAAACAGCAACAGTCACCCGGTTTTTTGCGATGTTTAGTCGCTTTTAGAAGACGGTATAATTCATTTTCGCTGTATCGTGCTAGCTTGCTTACCTTGAGTTTTGTCTTCAACTGATTTCTCTGCGCCGTGGCTGCCACCTAGACCTGGTAGGCCTTTAATAAAAAAAAACATTTTTAATTACTAGGTACACACGAATGCTTACAGACTAATATGTATATTTATGCCAAATTACAGCTTTCTAGTACTAAAAGTCTCTGAGCTAGGGCGGACGGACAGACGGACGGACATGGCGAAGGGATCATAGTTTGACTACGGAACCCTAATACAGCAATACATATCAGACATTTATTAAAGTACTTAATGCATAAACAAAAAAAACTTATTCATAAAAAAATATGCTGGTAAACATCTTAGCCTAATTGTGCAAAATGTGGTTACAGAATTATCAACAAGTTTTTAGAGTTGTTGGTAATTCTGTCTACCCCACTCTGGGAATGAAGGCGTGAAGGTATGTATGTATGTATGTAAAAAAAAATACGTTAATGTGAAGATTGACGCTGCTTCGCAACTAAGTTACTACGAAGTTGCAATCTCAAGCGGATTCCACTTGAAATCTATATCTGTATTTGTTTATAGTATGCATACATACATATACAAGAGAAGAAGAGAATGCCTTTTCAAAGAGGTATGTGGTTGAGAAAGCAATAAATGTTTTTTCACTTCTCATGCTCTTAAAAAGTTACTGTAGTCTCTGCGTATCGGGACTAAACCTCCTTTTTAATCTCTAGGGTTTAAAGTTTTTTTTTTATTAACTTTGGAAACCCCTAAACATCCAATCATGGTGTTCGTAAAAGCATAGACAATTTTTAGGGCGTGAAAATAACCACAAAATGACAACTGCAAAATAGTTATTTGTTCAACAAGAGAGCAAAGTTGGTTTTTGCTGCGAGTGATGATGTTGAATCCCGAGTAAGCGAAGGATTCTATTATTGAATCACGAGCGTAGCGAGTGATTCTAGGTTAGAATCCTGAGCGTAGCGAGGGATTCAAAGACACGAGACGTAAAAAACTTTGGTCTCGTGTGAGACATACAACTTTTCACCTCAGCAGCGAGAACAACACAGCGCGAAGCTGGTAGGGCCAACGCAGGTCTTCCGTTGTGACCATTTGGTGAATACACGACTAAATAACGACACGATCGCATATGCATCAATCACAAGCAAAGCAAAATACTAATAAAATAAAAAGTGGAAAAAATAAACATGAAACAGATAAAACCTGTCACTCAACTTGATAATGCCGTAGTGCAAACACAACTTTATACAGCTTTATGTAGTCTGTGGCTTTAATTAGGCCTTGTCTATTCTATGGCTATTGGCTATGGCGGACAAATTAACAAAAATTACATCGTCATTTACATTACATTACATTTGTTTAATACGCAGAACAAATTAGCAAAAGTAGGTCAAGGACCATGAAAACCAAATTGAGTATCAAACTATGAAAAACGTCTAGTAACACCGTGCTCCTGAATGCTTGTGGGACATAAAAAAAGGTATGTGAATACGTGATTCGAACTAAATTGCAACTAGGTAGTCTCATATGTCTGAATTTTTCTCGACTTTTTCGCGTTCCTGCAAGTGTTTCCTTAATGAGCCTTAAAACTATGTATATACATTTCAGGTTCTGAAGCGACGGGGGCAGATTATGAGCTAAAGTAGTTACGTTGACGGAATCATTGACAGCCTCGTGGAGTCATAATCTACAAAAAATAAATTAAATTGAACAAAAGACGTGGATTTCTAAACTTGAACAAATTCAAACAAAGAAAAACAGCTACTAACATCATGCTACTTAATGCTTGTGGGACATAAAAAACAGGTATCTGACTGGAACCAAATTAATAGTTACTGTTCCCTTAACTGCAAGTGTTTCTTTAACTGAGTCTTAAAACCATGTATACATTTCAGGTTCCTAAGCAGGCAACAGATTTTTCCAGCAATTTGTTGCTGTGGCCTGATACTTTACTACCCCGAAGAGGAGACATGCCAGATGAAGCTTGAAGATTTTAGGTGTGACATGAACCCACAACGGAATGGCGAAGCAGAGGCTTTTTTTGTTTTTGAGTGAAGACATGAAAAAAAACAATATGATAAAAATTAAATAACATGTATCTATATTTGTAAAACCAACAATTTCAAAAATTAAAAGTTAAAAGTAAAATTACTGCAGTTTTGCAAGTTAAATGTTACAGTTTTGTTTGGAACCGATATTGTTGTCTTAGAAACTTGAGTTTGAGTAGTTGATGAGGCTGAGATTTCGGCTTCCTTACTTGTTGTGGGCTGTGACAGAGGAATAGAGAAAGTAGGTGACTCAGCAGTGGTATTTGTGACTCTGGAAGTAGATGGGCAAGACCAAGGATCTGAGGTCTGTTTCCAGCTCATAGTTTCACCGGCTTCCTCACTTGTAGATTGTGACGGCACAATAGTGAAAGTAGGTGACTCAGTCGCAGTATTAGTGACTCTGGAAGTGGATGGGCGAGACCAAGGATCTGAGGTCTCTTTCCAGCTCATGGTTTCGGCTTCCTCACTTTTGGATTGTGGGGGAAGGATATGGAAAGAAGGTGACTCAGTGGCGGTATTTGTGACTCTGGAAGTAGATGGGCGAGACCAAGGATCTGAGGTCTGTTTCAAACTTATGTTCTCTATGATACGCTTACAGATTTTAGTTTTATTTTCAAGTGAATCTTCAATATATCCTTCCGCAACCATATTCGACCTCCATCCGCAGTGCCGTTTTTGAACATTAGCGGCTGAAAAAAATTTGGACTTCTTGGGTTTGTGCCCTACTGATATTTTCTTCAAAAATGCAATGAGTTTGTGGTAGGTTTCAATGTGCACATCATCCTTCGTTTTTATTGTTGTTTTCAACATTGAGTAAATACTCCACATTGTTGATGGTTGCTTTGTTTGTGATAACTCTATGAAATACGCTAACAGTACAGTCTCCGAAAAAGTTTTGGAACCATTTGCAAGTCTCCATTGCTTAAAAATATCATAAGCTTTCAGATATTTTTCGCGAGACGTAGCGTAACAGAAAAGCAACAAAAAACATTTTTTTTAAACAAGTACAATAATCCCGCTATTTTTGAAATGCGTTCTGAAACTGCCCCCGCGGTTTATGTCACGAAATCAAAGATTGCTAAAACAATAACAAAATTATGTAGATACATGATAAACTTCTTATTTTTCATTAATTTTGTCTTCAAAACATTAAATAAAAAAAATGATCGTATAAAATAGTTATAATAAACACATTTCAAACTTTAACAGATAGTTTTATTTGCAATTTTACGGTTATGTGTGCATCCGAACGTGCGTTTCTTTTTGGGCCTACTATGTGTGGAATTTGAAAATCGAATTTCGAATCAAGTTGTTTCTATCTCTCGCTTTTTTCCTATCGAAGTGAAAGTGACAGAACAAAGTGAAGTTAAATTTTTTCGAATGTTGTAAATAGCCCCAGCACTGCTCACGGCATTTAAAAAAAATAATTAAAAAGCTACTTTGCCTCACGCTCGCAGCAAAATTGAATTTTGCTCACTGTTTTTAAGCAGCAAAACCTGCTTGTTTGAGCTGCTGAGGTGAAAATATAATTAATAATGATATAATTTCGTGAAACAAGATTAATGATTAGGAATATAAATATGAATTTTATAATGGATGATCCAATTAGTTTTAATAGTTATTTTCACCTCAGCAGCTCAAACAAGCAGGTTTTGCTGCTTAAAAACAGTGAGCAAAATTCAATTTAGCTGCGAGCGAGAGGCAAAGTAGCTTTTTAATTATTTTTTTTAAATGCCGTGAGCAGTGCTGGGGCTACTCACAACATTCGAAAAAATTGAACTTCACTTTGTTCTGTCACTTTCACTTCGATAGGAAAAAAGCGAGAGATAGAAACAACTTGATTCGAAGATCGATTTTCAAATTCCACACATAGTAGGCCCAAAAAGAAACGCACGTTCGGATGCACACATAACCGTAAAATTGCAAATAAAACTATCTGTTAAAGTTTGAAATGTGTTTATTATAACTATTTTATACAGTAGGTACAATCATTTTTTTTATTTAATGTTTTGAAGACAAAATAACACAGCGTGAAGCTGGTAGGGCCAACGCAGGTCTTCCGTTGTGACCATTTGGTGAATACACGACTAAATAACGACACGATCGCATATGCATCAATCACAAGCATTTTTGCAAAATACTAATAAAATAAAAAGTGGAAAAAATAAACATGAAACAGATAAAACCTGTCACTCAACTTGATAATGCCGTAGTGCAAACACAACTTTATACAGCCTTATGTAGTCTGTGGCTTTAAAAAAAACCTAACTAGGCCTTGTCTATGGCTATTGGCTACAATAATCCCGCTATTTTTTAAATGCGTTCTGAAACTGCCCCCGCGGTTTATGTCACGAAATTAAAGATTGTTAAAACGATAACAAACTTATGCAGATACATGATAAACTTCTTATTTTTCATTAATTTTGTCTTCAAAACATTAAATAAAAAAAATGATTGTACCTACTGTATAAAATAGTTATAATAAACACATTTCAAACTTTAACAGATAGTTTTATTTGCAATTTTACGGTTATGTGTGCATCCGAACGTGCGTTTCTTTTTGGGCCTACTATGTGTGGAATTTGAAAATCGAACTTCGAATCAAGTTGTTTCTATCTCTCGCTTTTTTCCTATCGAAGTGAAAGTGACAGAACAAAGTGAAGTTAAATTTTTTCGAATGTTGTGAGTAGCCCCAGCACTGCTCACGGCATTTAAAAAAAATAATTAAAAAGCTACTTTGCCTCTCGCTCGCAGCAAAATTGAATTTTGCTGCGAGCGAGAGGCAAAGTAGCTTTTTATTTTATTTTTTTAAATGCCGTGATCTGTGCTGGGGCTACTCACAACATTCGAAAAAATTGAACTTCACTTTGTTCTGTCACTTTCACTTCGATAGGAAAAAAGCGAGAGATAGAAACAACTTGATTCGAAGTTCGATTTTCAAATTCCACACATAGTAGGCCCAAAAAGAAACGCACGTTCGGATGCACACATAACCGTAAAATTGCAAATAAAACTATCTGTTAAAGTTTGAAATGTGTTTATTATAACTATTTTATACAGTAGGTACAATCATTTTTTTTATTTAATGTTTTGAAGACAAAATTAATGAAAAATAAGAAGTTTATCATGTATCTACATAATTTTGTTATCGTTTTAACAATCTTTAATTTCGTGACATAAACCGCGGGGGCAGTTTCAGAACGCATTTCAAAATTAGCGGGATTATTGTAGCCAATAGCCATAGACAAGGCCTAGTTAGGTTTTTTTTAAAGCCACAGACTGGTAAACATCTTAGCCTATTTGTGCAAAATGTGGTTACAGAATTATCAACAAAAAAAAAATGTAGATAATTCTGTAGCTCTGCCTACCCCACTCTGGGATTACAGGCGTGAAGGTATGTATGTATGTATGTACAGACTACATAAAGCTGTATAAAGTTGTGTTTGCACTACGGCATTATCAAGTTGAGTGACAGGTTTTATCTGTTTCATGTTTATTTTTTCCACTTTTTATTTTATTAGTATTTTGCAAAAATGCTTGTGATTGATGCATATGCGATCGTGTCGTTATTTAGTCGTGTATTCACCAAATGGTCACAACGGAAGACCTGCGTTGGCCCTACCAGCTTCACGCTGTGTTGTTCTCGCTGCTGAGGTGAAAAGTTGTATGTCTCACACGAGACCAAAGTTTTTTACGTCTCGTATCTTTGAATCCCTCGCTACGCTCAGGATTCTAACCTAGAATCACTCGCTACGCTCGTGATTCAATAATAGAATCCTTCTCTTACTCGGGATTCAAAATCATCACTCGCAGCAAAAACCAACTTTGCTCTCTTGTTGAACAAATAACTATTTCAAGTTTGATCTTGCAGGCATTTAAAGCAGCATTTCACAAAAAAAAAACCGCGGTACTTTGTAAGAAACTTTCTTATTATAAATATTGTAATAAGTAGAACGTCGTCCGTCAGTGACTGTGCCGGATTGAGCAAGCACGGGGTCCGTAGCAAATTGTATAAATATACCCCTGGTTTGTTTTAGGTTACAGGTTGTGGCGGGCTCTTTTCAGCAACCGGGCGACTTAGATATGCGCCTATTTTGGGTAGGGGTTGGTTTTAGGTTATTATGCTGAAGAACATCGACTGCATTATTCATCCTATCGTCAACCCTGATGGATATGAGTACAGGCATACTGATGTAAGTACCAAAACAGGAGAATGTCTACCAGACTAGCATTTTAGAGGTTGGACGTGGGTGCGCGGGGCCCCCAATGCGCGAGGCCCGTAGCATTTGCTACTCTTACTACGTGGCTAATCCGGCACTGAACTTATTTTTTTCCTCGCATTCAAAGTGACATATCCCGAAGAATAGCTAAACTGAAGTGGCAGTGGGCGGGGCACATCGCACGCGGGACTGATGGCCGATGGGGTCAGAAGGTTCTTGAGTGGCGTCCGCGGACCGGGACACGAGCTGTGGGTAGGCCTCCAACAAGATGGAGTGACGACCTTGTAAGGATCGCGGGAAAGCGGTGGATGCGAAAAGCACAAGACCGGTCTGAGTGGAGAGCCTTGGGGGAGGCCTATGTCCAGCAGTGGACGTCTTTCGGCTGACATGATGATGATGCGATGATTCAAAGTGAAAAGTAGAGTGTTTAACGCGAGACTAAACCACCATAATGACACTCGAACTAGCCACCCGCACTTTGCTTGGGTGGCTAAACATCTCGTGTCATTATGGCTTGTTTTAGTCCCTTGTTTAACCTTCTATATTTAGTGCTTCGTCGGATATTTCCTTTATTGTTGTTAAATGGTCCATATGTGAGACAGCCCTCGCGGTGGACCTCCGTGCATGTACTCGCGGACCACAGGATAAAACGCTGATATAGAGCATAATAATACACTTACCAAAGCCAAAGGTTGGATAAGCGCGGCAAATTTGCGTGCTAGCCTGTAAAAAAAGTATAAATGACTGTCAACAATTTAATTTGCTTTCCTTTTTAATTTGGTTTTTGGTCGCGTTATTGTATTATGAAACCGCGATTAGTTTGGGATTGGAATAGCTGTCAATTCATATGCACTTTGACGTAAGAGTATGTTGAAACTGTCACCTCTAATCCCTTTCTAATCGCGGCTAGAATATATAAAAAAAAAGATAAAAGACATTTATTCAGTAAGTACACACGGGCACTTTTACACGTCAAAGAATCTACCAGCGCTTCACAAGAGGAGACCACTGCTGAGAAGAAACGCCGCAAGAAACTCGGCAGTCAGTCATTTTTTAAATATATTTAATGTTACAATGGTATACTTAGTCTAGCAGTATATAAATCTATAAATATTAAATTAAAAAATATATTAAATAAGCTGCGTAGTTTCAGCAGGAAAACACACCAAAATCTTGCGAGAGAGATAGAGGAAGAAGAAAAAATAAAATAAAATAAGAGAACACCTACCTAGGTGTAAGTATATAAGACGGTGCAAGACGACCACATAAGATTGATATGTTTTCCTACATCAACGGTGTCCCCTAGATAAAGCTACTGAATTTGAAAAAAAAAAAAAAATTGTATTCGACCCAATAGTTTTGTTTAATAGTATTTTTCGTAATCGTGTTATAATAGAGAGCTTTTTAGTCGAGTACCGTGTTTAGGCCACGAAGCTTGCTGAGTGGCCTAAGTAAGGTACGAGATTAAAAAGCTTAATTATGACACTATTGTGAACAATACTTTTTGTACGAGTTCATTAAAATTAATAATGTAAGTCATTAATACGAGTATATAAGAAAACTAAAAGTAGATTTTTGACAGATGATGCGACGCTGCTACGTTCCGAAACGCCACAGATTGGCAATTTTGTATCGGAGGCTCCTTAAACAAGGACACATATGGAAATCCGAAGATCTATTTTCAAATTTTTTTCGGTTGTCTAGAGCGTATCGAAATAGTTATTTCGGTTGTTTCTGAAGTAACAACGAACGATGATGAGTGACGGTCTATGAAATCTTTATGAATGATGATTTTTATTTCCACAGAGAAAACGTAAACTTCTTGGCTTTTAAAAGAAAAATTATCACACCACCGGTTTTTTTAATGTCCTGGATACAGCAGCAAGTTTAAGTAGATTTTTGACAGATGACGCGATGCTGCTACGTTCCAAAACGCCATACAATATTGGCAAATTTTGTACCGCATCGAGTCTCCTTAAACAAGGGCACATATTATTTAAATACGAAGTTCTATTTTCAATTTTTTTTCGGTTGTCTAGAGCGTATCGAAATAGTTATTTCGGTTGTTTCGGAAGTAACATAGACTATTCAACGATGAAAAGAGTGACGTTACAGTATTCTCTATGAAATCGTAATACAAACATTTTAATCGACGAGTACAAAAATATCTTTTCACTTCTCATGCTCTTAAAATGCTACTTAAATCTCTGCGAATCGGGACTAAAGCTCCTTATTAATCTCTAGGGATTAAAGTTTTTTTTTTTTAATTTACTTTGGAAACCCCTAAACAACCAATCACGGTGTTTGTGAATGGAGGATTATCGCCATTTTCAGTGATTGTGTATGGACCATATTTTTGGGCGTCGAAATAACCTCAAAATGACAACTTTACTGTGCAAATATCGCACTGCTAGATAAATACCGTATCAACTCAAAATCCTTTCTAGTTTGGTTTCAAGTTCATAGTAGTTGTAATAAAGTTGAATTTAAAATACAGTTGTATTTTGAGTTGATACGGTATTGATCTAGCTAGCAGTGCGAATTATATAAAAAAAGGATTAAATTTCGTGAAACACGATTATTTATTACGAATATGAATCTATTTAATCATATTAAGGCCGAACTCTTTTATTATGCGTGGTCCAATTACTTTAAATGGTTTCCAAGTTTGAATCTGTTGGCTAAATATGCAAGCATTTAAAACATCAACGAAATAATAAGGTATAATTGTACTTTTAATATATCGTATATTTGGTTAGCTACTTTTATTTTATTAATGTTAGATTAACGATAGTAATAATAAGATACCTAATTGTTCGTTTTAATTGTTAGAAACTTTTTTATAATAAATATTGTAATTTGGTTTAGAACGTCGTTTTTTTCCTCGCATTCAAAGTGAAAAGTAGAGTGTTTAACGCGAGACTAAACTACCATAATGACACTCGCACTACAGCCACCCTCGCTCGCAAGCTCGCTCGCGTGGCTAAACATCTCGTGTCATTATGGCTTGTTTTAGTCCCTTGTTGAACAATCTACTATTAATTATTTAGCAGGCATTTTATGGATGACATGATTATTTTAAACTAAACTTGGGTTGGCATTTTCTAAGAAATTACAACAATAAAATGATATCTAACGATAAAAAGTGATTGTAATAGTGTATTAAAACATACTATTTAAAGTGGTTTTCACCTAACCCGTAAAAAACACCTAAGAGGGCTTCATGCCGAAAACGAAAGTCAAAAAAAGGTTAAATATTCTTTTGTCGAAATATCCGAAAAAGAGTAAAAAGAAAAAAAAAAAGATAAAAGATGTTTATTCAGTAAGTAGGTATATGTATGTATATTACCACAAGCAGGAGACAGAACAGAGCAGCCTTCATGGTGATGGTTGTAGAGACTATAACTAAATACCCTGGGGCCGGCAGGGCTTATATACCTACGGCGATCAATAAACAGACGTCACCCGCCTGTGCAAACACATGTTCCGGTATACCTAGAAGATTGTAGTCAAAATTCGATATTGCTTGAGAATTTTTTTTTAGGGCTCTGTACCCGAAAGGAGCTGGGACGCTATGAATGCCTATTATGCCCACGCAGTCCGTCCATCCGCCTCATTTTAAAGAATGTATCTTATAAACAATAATAGATACCGTAAAACCTGGTAACTATAGTACAAAATCTTCCAACTATCCCATCCCATCCCATCTCATCCCGTCCCATTATCTTTAGTTAAGGAAACGTGTTGTTTTATAGACATTTCTTGGTGACTAAAGTTTTAAAATGCTTAGACTGCGGCTCCACTGAGGAGGAGATGAGCGGAGTGGAGCGGAGCTGTGCCAATATTAACCAATATAATCTAAACAAGGCGCGCTCGACGTGACCGCATTCGCCTTCTATTGGTTAATATTGGCACAGCTCCGCTCATCAAAAGATTGATATAGTCCTGATGCAAGAACCATATATGTATGGAAAAACCAGGTCACAGGCCTGGGAAGCCTGGGGGGTGACCTACACTTCGAAAGAAATGGTGAGTTACCCCCTAGGGCATGCATGTATGTAAGTAGAGATTTAAGAAATATGGGATGCCTCATGACCATATGTTTCAGAGACCTAGTCGTGGTAGAAATCAACCTCGTGACAAGGAGTGGACAGAGAATCAAAGCAGCGATGGCAACATGCTGCATCCCAGCCCAGGTGAAAGCAACGCGCCAACTAGAGAATTGGAGGAAACAATTATAAGATATAAAGGTAAGAAAACACCCATTCTTGTAGGCTGCGATGCAAACTCACATCATGAGGTGTGGGGGAGCACCGACACCAACAAGAAGGGGGAAGCACTACTAGAATTTATTGTAAGTAATGACCTGGACATACATAACACAGGGACAACCCCAACCTTTGTAACCAGGGCTAGAGAGGAGGTATTGGATATAACAATTACCTCAGGGGAGATAGGCAAACATGTAAGAGACTGGAGGGTGGACCGGGAGGACAGTATGTCGGACCACAGAAGACTACTGTACGGCCTGGACTACTACACGGAAAGAACGAAAATAAGAAACCCTAGGAAAACGGATTGGGAGCAATATAACGACATACTGAGTAAATGGACACCGAGCCATAGAAGACCAGAAACGAGTGAGGAACTGGACAGAGCTGCAGAAGATCTGAACAAGGCCATATCAAAAGCCTACCTATCGGCGTGTCCGGAAAAAACGAGTAACGGAGACAAAGGACAGCCGTGGTGGAATAAAGTGATACAGAAACTGAGGAAGAGATCTCGTAAAGCGCTAAGATCAGCTCTGAAAAGGAACAATGATCAGTGCTGGCACGAGTACAGAAGCATTAGGAACAAATATACTAATACTAGAGAAAAACTGAGAGCACAGGGATGGAAAACATTCACGGGAGAGATACAACGCTACACAGAGGCAGCGAGATTAGTAAGGGTACTGTCGAACGAGAGAACCTGCCAACTGGGTAGCCTGATAGTAGGATCGACCGAACTGACGGACCCCAAAGAAGTACTGCAGCACATGGTAAAAATACACTTTCCCGATTGCAGGGAGGACAACTTACATGAGGCTGCAGTAGAAAATAATAACGAGATAAGGGAAGCAGGGGAAACGATGAACCTCAAGATAAGTGATGAAGTGGGGGAATGGGCTATAAACTCCTTCGCCCCCTACAAAGCGGCAGGACCAGATGGGGTGATACCCGCACTACTACAAAAGGGGTTGAAATACATCTGGAACCATCTGAAAGAAATTTATGAAAGAAGTCTGGTGCTAGGCCACATCCCGAAAATCTGGAGCGAGGTAAAGGTAATATTTCTACCAAAACCAGGCAAGAAAAACTACAAGGACGCTAAATCCTTCAGAAGCATAAGCCTCTCATCATTCGTATTGAAGGCATTGGAGAAGATCATAGATATACAGATAAGGACAAGCATGCAAGGTGGTAGACTACCCTTACACGGGCATCAACACGCCTACATGGAAGGTAAATCAACAGAGACAGCTCTGCATAACCTGACTACAAGGATAGAAAGAGCATTAGAAGACAAGGAGTTGGCACTGGGATGCTTCTTCGACGTAGAGAGAACATTCGACAGAGCGACTTTTGGTGCAATAAAGAAATGTCTACGGAGGGATGACATAGACCCCGCAGTTAGGAGATGGATAATGGCCATGTTAACAGAGAGAACGATCACAGCACAACTGGGGGGAGACTCAATAAGGATAAAGACGAGCCGTGGATTCCCACAAGGAGGCTGTCTGTCACCACTCTTATGGTGTCTCCTACTAGACTCGCTCATAAGAGAAACTAACACAAGAGGGATACACATGCAAGCGCATTCGGATGACGGGGTACTCTTAGTGAGGGGAAAAGTCCTCAGTGTAACGAGAGAAGTCATGACAAGAGGGATAAAACAGGTACTAAATTGGTGTCAGAACAGGGGACTAGACCTGAACCCGACCAAGACGAAAATAGTGCTCTTCACCAACAAAAGAAAGCTGCCCGTCCTAACACCAATCAAAATCAAAGGTGAAGAGTTAGAAACACTCAAGGAAATAAAATACCTTGGAGTAGTACTAGACAGCAAACTGCTATACAGGACACATGTAAAGGAGCAATGCAGAAGAGCCACTATAGCCCTGTGGCAATGCAGGAAAGCCATAGGAAGGAGATGGGGACTAAGACCAAGAATAACGCAATGGATATACAGAGCGGTGGTCCTACCCAGACTCCTATATGGAGCCATCGTGTGGTGGCACAGAGCAAAGATAAAAGATATAGACAAAGAACTAACAAAAGTTCAAAGACTAGCATGTCTGATGACAACCGGGGCAATGAGAACAGCACCTACACAAGCCCTGGAGATCATGCTAGGACTGAACCCGGTGCACATAGAGGTGGAGAAGAGAGCCACAGAACAGTGGTATAGATTAAAAGCGAGCAGGGAGTGGATCGGGTCCGAGATGGACATGAGACACGCAAGCATACAGAAAGAGTCAATGTCAAACATGGATATGCTCATGGTAAACAATGACCTAATCAAGAAAAGGAAGAGGTTCGATAAGAAATACAGAATCCACATAGGAGAGAGAGACAGCTGGGAGAGAGAAACACCAGAACCCAAAGTGACATGCTTCACAGACGGTTCATGGAAATCCTCAACCAAAAGAGCGGGAGCGGGCATATATAGCCAAGAATCAGATGAGCACACGACGATACCACTAGGGGGCTCCACCAGTGTGTTTCAGGCAGAAGTCTTTGCCATCATGAAGTGTGCCCTGAGCCTCAAGGAAAAAAGCAATGTAACGGGAAGTCACGTTATAATATACTCAGATAGCCAAGCGGCACTCAAAGCACTAGGCAATCCGGTGATCAAATCATCTCTAGTGCAAGAGTGTAGGAATGAACTGAACACTCTAGGCACCACATCCCATGTAACACTGGCGTGGGTGCCAGGACACAGTGGAGCAGTAGGAAACGAGAAGGCAGACGAACTAGCCAGAGCAGGTGCGGACCAACAATACCTAGGCCCGGAACCGGTATTACCGATATCGGAGATGGTAACCAAAGGAGTTATCGCCAGAAGAATGGAAAAGAGGACAAATGAGGCATGGGGGATGACGCAAGAATCCAAACTCATGATAGGAAGGGTTAATAAAAACAGAACAAGGTATCTTCTAAACCTGGGTAAGTATAATCTAAGCGTACTAACAGGAATTCTGACTGGACACTGTCCGCTCAACAGACATCTGACGGTAATAGGCATTAAACAGAACCCTCAATGCCCACACTGTGGCAAAGAGGAAACTAGTCAACACGTCCTAGCCGAGTGTGTCATGTACTCGTCACTGAGATACCACACATTCGAAGAGGAAGTTTTGTCCACAGAAGATCTCAAAAGTATCAACCTACGGGACGCGCTGTTGTTCTGTAGGAAGACAGGAAGATGGGATCGATGCTGGATGGGAGCGCCGCCGGGCCAGTAACCTGAGGCACGACTGAGGGGAATAGGGCAGAATGAACGGTTAACCGAATCGACTGCCCGCCTGCTTCGGCTGGGCGTCCCCACTTATCATCATCATCATCATCATCATCCGCTCTGCTCGTCTCCGCCTCAGTGGAGCCGCAGCCTTATACTTAAGTCATCTATGAGGAATTAAAGAAATTAGACTTGGACCACAGTTGAAGTACTGGACCATAGTTACCAGGTTTTACGGAAGCGTTTTTTTGTTTAGGATATTATTACGTGATCTTACGGCGGATATATTAACTTTTTTTTAGCAATTGAAATAATCGAGGGCGTTCTCATACTTACATGAAATGGTTTTTTTAACGTATTTTTATTTTTATTGTATCGTAAAAACGGCAAGACAGACAAGCGTCAAAGGATCATGGGCATTTTTGTATGGAAAATATGTAAACTGTGGTGTTCGTGCTTCTCCAGAACTTGTCTAAAAGAGTATATTTAAGAATATTCGTAACAACACGTTACTCGCAAGATTACAAAGTATCTCGTAGAACTCTGTCATCAACATAACCTTCGATTAAGTTACTTAACTGAAAAAAATACACGAATTATTTTTTTATGTAGGTATTTAATCTTATAAATGGTGTATTTATTTGTACGACAAATAAACTCTCGATTTCAAGAAAATACTTCAGTTTGTTAATGTATATTACCTAAATTTTATATGGACTGTCTTGTTTTCAAGTGATCATATTTTTGTTCTCCGGTGAGCTACGTATTCGCGGCCATAATAAGAAATGATGTTTTCACTAAGTTCTTTTTAAATATAAAGGTTTCAATTCTGTTGGTGGCACACTCAATTTGCCCATGATCCTTTGATATAGCCTAACAAACTGAAGAACAAATAGGAACTAAAACATGGTCAAGCGTGAGTCAGGCTCGTGCTGTGTTGATGCGAAATTGGATTCAAATCGGAATATAATAAGACCTACCCCGCGGAGGACCGGGACCCTCTATGAGTTAATTCGACTCGCACTTCACCGTTTAAACCTATTTAATTTACGATGTATGAACAACACTTGGTAAATAACATTAATACATTTATTTCAGTCGATCCTTTGCGCTACAAAATTAAACACATCTGTATAAATATTAAAAATGACTAGTGTTTGTTCCTTGTCCTCAGTCACCGCAACACGTGTAATTTAATTTGGATTTTTAATTTGCTTTGAAATTTATATTTGTTAGACTAAAACATTTTGTGACATTAATAATTATACTTATAAATGTTTCTGACAAAATAAACATTTTTGGGACAGCCTTTTGTTGCCGACTGTATTTTTTTTGCAAAATCCTCATCTGCTTATCGAGACCAAACTATTGGGTCCAAACTCGGTGGGTCTACGTTAAGAATAACGGAGACCCAATCGCCACCTTCCGACCCCACCATCAGATCAGCTCTTAGATACCATAATATTGCATTGTCATCGGGTTTCCATACTTATGTGGTCATAATTTCAGCCCATACATACATATATTCAAATTCAAAAGATTTATTTGACAAAAAACACACTACAACACAACAGACAAGGTAAAAAACGAAGAAACAAGATAAGAGCAGAATAGTACATTATTGCCTAGGCAGTGAAGCAGGCAATTGCGGGACGAGAATTGGTTTAAACGGACGAGCTTCCGAGTTTTTTTACCTCTTTGTTGGCGTGACTTACATACATACATACATAAACTCACGCCTTCATTCCCAGAGTGGGGTAGGAAGAGCTAAAGAAATACCAACAAGTCTTAAAACTTCTTGATAATTCTGTAACCACATTTTGTACAAGTAGGCTAAGATGTTTCCAAGTGTATTAGTGACAGGTGGCAAGCCCATCGCCTAACAGTACTACAAGCCTATATTCCCTTAGTCGCCTCTTACGACATCCACGGGATGACATGGAGTGGCACTATTCTAGCCCGGCAAAAACGACGTTCTATAAAAAAAAGACATCCCCACGTTACGTGTACAAAAAATAACAAGATTTTTTTTACCTCTTTGTTGGCGTGATAAGATGTATATTTATGCCAAATTACAGCTTTCTAGTACTAAGAGTCTGAGCTAGGCTGCGGACGGACGGACATGGCGAAACTATAAGAGTTCCTAGTTTGACTACGGAATCCTTAAAAATTATTTAATTTCGTGAAACACGATTAATGATTACGAATATGAATCTAATTAATTAAGTATATAAAGGACGAATTAATTTTATAATGCATGGTCCAATTAGTTTTAAAATAGTTTTCAAGTTTAAACCTGTTGGCTAAATATGCAAGCATTTAAAGCGGCACGTCACAAAAAAAAACAGCAGGCACGGAATCCATAGCAACTTCTATAAAGATACCCCTGGTTTGTTTTAGGTTACAGGTTGTTCGGGCTCTTGGCCTATTTTGCGTAGGTTATTCAGCTGAAGAATATTAACTGGATTATTCATACTATCGTCAACCCTGATGGATATGAGTACACGCATACTGATGTAAGTACCAAAACAGGAAAATGTGCTTCTTTTTTTTTGTTTTCGCTTTGGTGGCTAAACCTCTCGAGTCATTAAATGAAAATGAAAATGAAAAAGTTCATTTAATATTAAAAACATTTCAGAGGATATATCCTGAGCTAGGACACCCTGTGTTACAGGATTTTTGAAGACAGTGTGGACAGGAAGTTTACCATAATTGTACATAACTTTTTTCAGGAACAGTTGGCGAACAGTGAGAACATTTGCAACCTTGTAGAGGCATTATAGCTTGTTTTAGTCCCTTGTGTATTATTATTGGGGGGGTTGAGATGGGCCTTGTGAACCACTTCGACCGTTGCTGATCTTTTGTGGCAGCCCTTTGTTTTAGAGCTCACTACACAGGCCTGTTGCGTCTAAGAATTTCCAGATGCTTTGGGCAGTGAGTAGTTGTATCTCTTGTGGGTCAATGATATGTCGCCGTAGGTGGATACTTCTGTTGCGCATTAGTGGTCCGCACGAACAGAGTATGTGCATTGCTGTTTCTTCTGTTTCCTGACAGAACCTGCATGTCGCTTCTTGTTTCATTCCCATTAAGAACAAATGTCTGTTCAGTTTGCAGTGGCCAGTTAGGATCCTGGTCACTGCGCAAGTCTTTACTCTTTTGAGTTGTAGAATCTCTTTGGAGAGCTTGCTTCTGAACCCTTTAATAAGTGACTTCGAGTGGTTTTGTCCTTTTGTGGATTTCCACAGCTCGGTCGCTTTATATCTGTATAGCTCGCTTAGCAGGGAATAGGCTTTTCGTTTTGTGATGCCACAGAACGGCTCCGGGCCGACCCTTGTGTAACAATCTACTATTATCTAGATTTGATTATATTTCTAGTTAATGCAACATCCCATGAAATTCTGTATTTTTTTAAATATACATTTGTTGTTCCAATTCGTCATAACTAGGGTTAGGACTTTTGGTGGCATATCGTGGTTCTAGAATCCATGGAGTCGTTATTACCTAATTATTATAACACGTGACACTTTGATTTTGAC
Organism: Acleris emargana; assembly: GCA_927399475.2. NCBI lineage: Eukaryota > Metazoa > Arthropoda > Insecta > Lepidoptera > Tortricidae > Acleris > Acleris emargana. Next base: position 2,583,556 of record OV656862.1, read on the forward strand.
CTTCAGCATGGTCATATTTCAAAATGAACTAAATATATTTTAGTTCAGTTTATCCATACCTACTAATATTTGCTTATTTGTAAGGCTTTCACAGAGCAAAGATATCCTCCGTACCAAAATTAATTTAAATTGGCTTAGCGGTTCAATAAAAAAATGAATTTTGAAATATTAAAAACCGACGGTCAAAATCAAAGTGGTATGTATTACATTAAGTAGGAAATAGCGACTCCATGTATTCTAGAACCACGATTTGCCACCAAAAGTCCTAACTCTAATTATTATAGAGACCTAAATCGAAATTTAAAATTTTCTGAATTAGTTCACTATTGTCCAGAAGGTGCGATAATTTGAGGTATTTTATCGTTAATAAATAAATAAAGATACGCTTCGTATATACGAGAAGGACTTATCGATGGTCAATAAAATTCAAAGTTCAAACTCTATTGACGATTGATTTCTCCCATGAAAATTTCGCTAAAAAGCAAGTTTTAAAAACCCGAATGTTGCTAACCAACTTTAAACCGTTATAAATCCTGATAATCACACTAGCCTCTCCCTTCAGCAGTCAATTTTGAACATGAGCAAGGTCAGGGAAAGACGGGGAAACGCGAGATCGCCGTTCGGACGGAAGTTCCACTCGGCTTTGGGTATAGGTATTCGAATTGACTATTCTGGGGACCAATTTTTGACTTTCGAGCGCTCGATTTCAAAACCTCGAAAATCTTTCACGATTTATTTTCGAATGGTAATGTTGAGATTTTCACTCGAAAGTGAGGGATTAACTAAATAGTATTGTTAAGTTGGAACTTGTTTCATTATACGCAGAAAGTCGATGTTTTGCCGGTTTTTTTATTCATATTTTAATTGCGAATAAATGTGTGAAGCTAACAAAATATGAAATCATAACAAGCAATTTAATATTTCAGTGCCAATAAGGTTTTTTTACGCTTATTTTACAAATTCTTGACTGGTTATAAATGTAGGAAAAATGAAACGCTTTCTCGTCTGTGGATGTCTATATGGCATTGTGCTAGGTTTGTTTATGCTTCGTATGCTTCCCGGCATACTTACCCAAGTTGGGTAACCCAACAGGTTTGAAAGATATCAAATGATACTTTCTATTGATAGAATTCAAAACGAATGCCACGGACCACTCGTGTTCATATTTTCTATCGCTCGCAAGTCAAAAATACCATTTCACTTTCGAGTGAAACTTTCGAGCGCTCGAAAGTCAAAAATCGGTCCCCGGCCCTCCTACGGAAAAAAGGCACATCTACTGTAATAATTGTATTGCACTTCGAACCTTATTACAACCCCTGAGAGTTAAATATGCTTCTCTGAATTAATCGCACTTGTGCCTTTTCTGCGTAGTAGGGCAGCATTACATTCCTACGCTGTTACATTGACGTCAATGGGCTTAAGTCGTCATTTGCTCGGCTAAAACTGAGTATACAACTGGGACCAACAGCTGTGAAAATAACGTTTGAATTAGGTACCTTACCGGTAATTAAGCCGAATAATATTAGACAATAATAAGAGCCCCTGGTATAATGGAGATCCTTTTTAGGGTGAAGACACATATATCAGCATCGAATCGCATTTAGCTGGATGATTTTGGACACACTATACGCAATTACGCATCGGAAGTTAAAGTATGCTGTTACATGTGTTCAGGTGCTAAAGGGAGCTAACGAACGTTTTTAAAGCTGAAAGTATCATTTAGCATGCTTTCATCCGCTAAAGCATGCGATCGCATGCTATTGAATTGAATCGCATACGTTATGCCGCAGTTGAAGTTGAAAACCGTTATGGATAAGTCAACTATAAACGTAAGTAAGTCCTCATGCTTTATCATGAATAAGCATTCTTAAGTATGTTAAATGGATAGCTACACTTATACGCATTTAATGCTGAAGCTGAATCGATGCGGAAGGGTGAATTGATGCGGACGCATCTCCATACAATATTGCGTTTTTGTACTACAAAATGCGATTCGATGCTGATATATGGGCATAATCGCCAAAACTTGTACCCAGTTAATAAATTAAGATTTAGAATTTATTATGCAATATAGCAATGATAATATTTGCATTGTTTTGCTTAATCATTCTATTTCAATAAAAATGCAAAAGTTTTCTATTTTATGGGCCAGATTCAAAGAAATTAGTGAAAATTGTGAAGAGGGTAACAAATTTTGTCCTAACCGTTACCGAAAATGATCACGGATAACTAGCCAAAATGAGTATGTTATTTGGAAGTATTAGCTGTAATAAAATAACATAATATAGTTCACATAGTTTTTATTTACAAAAACCAACATATAATTAATAATTCAATTTTTTTTTAAGTATTTCTGTCCATTCCGTTACCATTTTACAAAATGGTACATTAAACTTTTCATTTAAACATTTAAAATGTCAGAAAAAAACAATAACTTTTAAATTATGCAACATATTTTATAAAACTTTACCCATTTACATTATAATTTCTAATAAATTCGTAAAAATCACAAAATAACTACAAATACAATGGTAAATATTTTAAGGGACAGTCACGTACCCGGATCACCCAGTCACATACATGACACTATAAAGCTGAGGTAACACTTAGAGCTATGGGAGATCTCACATTGTTGAAAGAAATAAAATATTCTTGACAAAAAAACAATAAAGAAAAAAGATCTTATCTTATATAAATCTTTAAAAACTTTAAAGAAGAGGTTAAAATTAAATCTTACTTTCAGTCTAACAAGTTTTATAATTTTCTCCTTAAATCTACAGTTTTATTTAAGTCAATCGAATTAAATCAATCTCAAAATATTTGTTTTAGTCTATCTAGCAAGTTTTATCATTTTCACCTTAAATCCAGAATTTTAAACTAATGTAATTAAATCAGTCTCAAAATATTTGTTTCAGTCTAATTCCTTTGTCAAACAGCTGTCACAAATATAATCTCTGATGAATTGACTTTTGTTCTTATTTATTCTTTGTCTCTTTTTCTGTTCTCGCCATTGAATTCTTATCTTCTCTTTCTTTTGAGGATCTAGCTCAGAAACCTTCTTTCTATTAGGCCTAATGCGTTGTAAATTTTTTTTTTTCATTTTGTTATATTTTTCTGGATCATTTTTTATTTTTTCCCTATAGCGACGCATTTTTTCCGCCGGAGTGAGAGCCATATTTCACCTGAAAATAAGGTATTTAAGCCAAAAATCTAGTTGCGTAAAAAATATAGGTAGGTATTATTAATATCTTATAAATAGCCTATTTTTTATTTAAGTAAATCATAGCAAAACTTTCACCTCAACATAAATAAATTGAAAAGATAACTCCTTTTTTGCAGTAGGTTAAAAATTTAAAATCGGTGAATAAAACTTAAATGAAATTTTCTCATAAAATAAATAGTATTATTTTATGAGAAAGTGATCTCTGTGTAGCACCTTCTTTATGGTTCGTGTCCGTTACTTTTTTGGTCCGGTCAATACGATACCGTAGTGTTGGTCACGGACAGGAGGTAACGGAAAACGTGGTACTTCGAAGAAAAATATCAAAAATAATTGAAATATTGCTTTAAATCTAAATATTAACCAATCAATCCTTTTCCAGTTAAATAACAGCAGTATTAACTATGAAATATTATACAATGTATGTCTAAATCCTGAGAAATCTTCAAATAACTTACCGGACTTGGCGTTGAAAAAAGCTCCGCTCTGAACCAGCGTTCGCCTCACTGTGCTCAAGGCTGATCGTTTACCACAGACAATCATATTTTTCAACGTCCCATTGCAGTATTACCAGTTTCAAAGGAAAAAAACTACCTTCTTAGAACAAAATTATGATGAAATTCTAAAAAACTGCGGTCACGGAACACGGACATGTCCGCTGTTGAGTTTTGCCGGGACAGGTTTAAAAAGCAAAATAGTATAAATTATTGCGGTTATCCTTAATAAATTTTGCCGTATTTGTATAGAGGAAAGGTAAATCTTGCATTGTAAATCAATTTACATATAGGCTACGACCAATTTTACGAAAAAAAATCGAGTCAAAGATTTAAATTTATTTAGGGGACAGTACTACAAGGAAAAAATGTAACAATTTAAATCGGTTTATTGAGAAATACTTAATGTTTTATGTATTCCTAGCATATTAATTCGTAAGACAAATTAATAGAGAAACATCTAAAACCAAATTAACGTCGTTAAGTGCCACTGTAAACTAAATATTTAACAATTTCGTAGAGGACATCGGAAAATACGAAAGGTACAAGTTTTGGCGATTATGCCCATTTGTGTCTTCACCCTTACCCGACAGCCGCTGGAGGAGGAGGGTAATGTGTTTATCAGCCTTACTTGCTCCTTTGTGGCGCTTTAGAAGCTAAACGATTTTAATGATTCTTATGTCAATCGATTTGTCTTAATCTTGCGAGGGTACATTATTGCCTAGGAAGTGAAGCAGGCAATTGCCGTTCCTGCCGAGGCATATACAGGGCGTCCCACGGCTATGCCACATGGAAGGAAAGTACCTTGATTATTGTAAATGGAACATTTTACTGAAAGAAGACATTATTTGAATTAAAAAAAAATTAAAACTGCATTCTTAGATATTTAAATAATTACATGGTTGAACCGGGAATCGAACCCGTTACACGAGAAAAATAATTACCCTTTAGCTTTATCATACCGATCGAAAGCTTCACCATAAGGATCATTTTTTGCTAAATAACATAGTGTCAGAATTAAAAGGAAGGCCATGAATTTTGTCATTTTTAATACAAAATTAATCAATTTATCAAATGCTCAAAATGAGTCCCTTCCTGTTGAATCCAAAGTCGCACTCTTTTGATTATTTCGCTCCCTGTCTATTTGTTGATCTTGTTGTGGTGGATATTTACAATAATACGTCTAAGTTCGGTTTGTTTCTCAAGTGGGTACATTTATATTAGTATTTATTTATGTCATGTACAATTGCACCACCACTAATCAACAATAAAATAGTAATGTGTGGTTAACGGTGTTGGTGACACAATGACCTATTGTTATTTAAGTTAAATTAGTGATAAGAATAAATTGTGATCACTGTTTGTTTACCCAAATAAATAAAATAAAAATAAAATAAAAATAAAGGTGGGCCAATGCAGCAACTTGGTGTGTCCCCCAAAACGGCTACAGACGACGAGGCAGACCCAAGTGGAGATGGCGGGATGACATGGACGTTTTTCTGAATGATTGGCCGAAGATTGCCACAGAGAGAGAGGTGTGGAAATCAAGGGAGGAGGCCTTTGCCCAGCAGTGGGACACTATATTGGGCTAATTAATAATAATATTAAAACCAAAATTATATCGAATACTAGGAGTGCATAAACATAAGAAGTATCAACCTAACCTACAGTCATCCACGAAGTGTCGGGCGGGACCATGAAAAAAACCCCGTGAACTTGTGGGTCAATTAAATCTTATCAAGCGAGAGGTGAAAATTATGATAAGGGTTCCATAATGGTAATGTTTAAAGGAGCATTAAATTACCGTTTAATTACTGGTGAGTAATTAAGATAAAATATACAACACGTTTATCAAGTCGTAAAGGAATATTATTTTTAGTAATCGCCGACAGGCCGACATCATGGCAAGTCTACCACGTTTTTGTTTGCTGTGTAAGTTTGTTTAATTTTTAAAACCTTTTTAGGGATCTGTAGTCAACAAGGAACCCTTGTAATTTCGCTATGTTTGTCTGTCCATCTGTCCGCGGTTTACCGCCTCGTATGCTTAGACGCGGATCCGTGCCAGCCATGAACTGCGCAGGTACGTCTCCGCTCCAATAGCGGCCTTTACACGGCACAGTTTGGACTGCGCATCCGCTGATAAAACCGTCAGCCTGTCCGTCGGTATCGACGGCGCATCCATCTGTCAAGACATTGGACTTGAAGTTTGAGTTTGAACCGCGGTTTAATATTTGATTTCTGCCAGCCTGCGGTCCGAACTGTCCGTGTATATTCCGTCCGATATTCCAGAGTTCGGAGCGCGGTTAAGACTGGTGCGTGGAATGTAATCACAACACAAAAGTTTTTCCTTCAGACGTTCCAAAATGGATCCCCGTTTAGTGTAAAGTGTGTGCGAAACAGCATACACGAAGATATGGACATAAATTTACCATAGTTATCCGAATTACGAGAGAATTATCCGGAAGATTTCACGAATTACCTACGAATGGATAGTGACAATTTTGACTATTTATTAGCATACCTGGGATAACTCGGGGCATCTGTACGAAAGTGATGTAGCAAAATATTTTATCGATATAAAATATATCGATGTTACTGCCAACATCTAAATGTTATTCGACATAAATAAATATTACGTATTTTCTCCTCATTTTTAGATAAAAAAAAAAAATTAACACGTATATTTATTTGTTTATTTTACAACAGTTTTCATAATATACAATCAATATTTTTTCCATATTCGTTGGTATTAATGATTGCCGTCTAGTTAAAAATATCTACATACTTTAAAGTGATAAACGTACGAATATGATTGGTACTGACAGTATATTGTCATTTTGATTGAAATTACATCCGCATACTTTTATTATCTTAAGAGGCTCGATATCGTACCTATCGATAGTGCAATGTGCACATGTATTATATCGACATCTTTTTTATCGATATCAAATCCCTAGAACTTGCCCCGAGTTATCCCAGGTATGTTTATTAGAAATGGGACGTATGGACTATGGATGCTCTGCTCACGGAACCAACGAATTAATTCCGCGATTGCTTCCGCGCTCCAAACCACCATGCGCTACACGTCGACGCGAGATGCGCGAGATGCGCGCTCCGAACTCCAGCGATTTGCACTCGCGCCGCTGCGCTGTCAAGGATAGAACTGCCAACCGTCGCGCACCGCGTTGCATTACACGTACGGTTCGGAACAAAAATTGGAACGATGCGTGGCGTTTCCCGCGGTCCGAACTTTGAGTGTAAAGGCCGCTAATGCCCTGCGTGCCTACCCGCATTTTATTTTGAATTAGGTTCTGCCCGCGACTTCGTCTGCCTAGATTTCGATAATCGTTATTCCCTTGGTATTAACGATTAATAAATACTTTCAATAGTATTTTATGTAACTGGTACATAAAGAGGGTCCTTAAAACACGACACGAGTGTGGTTTTGTGAAACGAGCCGAAGCGAAGGCGAGTTTCATAATAACATCACACGAGTTTTTTAAGGCCTAATTATGTACAGTTGCATACATTACTTTATCTACACACATAATTATAAGTACTCTAAGATGCGTTCAGTAGCCGAAGGCAAATAACCTTCATAGCTACCAGTGCTGCTGCTACCTGAAATATATCTATAGGTGTTAAGCTAATGTATGAACTGAAATAAGAAATAAATCAAATCAGAGAAAAGAAGTATTTATTTATTATAATAATTGTAAACATTAACATTTGTGCAATTTGTAATGTTTAATTAACAAACAAACAAATGGCGGCAAAGCTAACCTGTGTCACGAATATGAATGTTTTCTTTAAATCATAGACAAACTAACAAAGTCCCTATTCTAATGTCATTCGACATCAAAACGGCGTACGACACTTTACATAAAATATACCGAGTCGACGTTTAAAAGATACTAGAATTGACCCCCTGTTTGAATTGTGTTGGTTTTAGAAGATGTTCCAAATTTGAACAACATTACTTTATCAAAAGTTGTATCGTAATTTTAACTTTTCGTTACAGCTACAGATAAGAAAAAATATCATAGTAAAATTGTATCTTGTAATGATGCATTGTCTACGGATTCTGAACGCATTATAGAGGACTTATGATATGTGTGTAGATAAAGTAAATTATTTAAAAACTGCGCTCCTCGACAAAAGGACGTAAGTGCTAGGTACGCTCTTTTGCTGGTGCTTTTTTAAAATAGTTTTTTCACTTCTCATGCTCGTAAAGTCCTTCTTTATGCTGGGTATAGGCTGCATAAAATCGCATTTTATGCTCTAGTGCATAAAGTAATTTCTTCTTTTAAGACTAAGGCAATTAGGCCTTACAGCCACATACACAATACACCTTCATTTAATTGATATATTTTTATGAGATTTAGGTTATATCTTATTTTAATTACGACATATGTAATACTATCTAAATACTTCAAGATTAATACGGGCGTGCACTTTGTAAAAAAAAAAAAAAGTAACGCAAATATTTATAATAACTTGGCATTAAGGCTCAAACCTAGTGTCCATAGTCAAAAGTCACATAGTTGAAAATGAAAAAAAAAAATTAAGAAAAATTGTGTAGCGGGAAGCTAATTATTCGTCAAACAAAATTAAAAACGAACTAAATTTGTTGTGTTGCGGTTGAAAATTCAATAAATTATTCGTAAGTAATTGAACAATGTCTTCAAGTAGTGATAGTGACAATCAAAAAATGATTTCGCCTGAGACTTTAATGTACAGAAGTGCGAAAAATGTAATTGAGCAGATATTGCCGCCTAAATCGAAGAAAATCTATCTCAGCACATACGAAAGTTTTATGATTTGGAGGAACCAAAAAAGCGTAAACACGTTTGAGGAGTGTGTTTTTTTAAGCTAATTTGACGAACTGTCGATGAAATTACATTTTATGCGTGATAGAACATATTAATTACATTATAAAAATTAATGAATTTTTCTTGTAGGTATATGCTTAATCGTTGTTTTATTTCCTTGCGATCGAAGTGAAAAGCAGAGTGTAAAACTCGAGCATAAAACCCATTTTACCCTCGACGTGACCATCCACCCTCGCCGTGCCGGCTCGGGTGGCTATATGCACGTCTCGGGTAAAATGGTACGTTTTATGCACTTGTTGTACAATCTACTATTGTGTAATAGGTACCTAATACGTTTTAGTTTTGTTTACCATATTTTTAAATGTCTTACTTTAATTTATTATTTCTTAATTTAAAAGACTAGAAATACACCTACAAGATACACCCTTATAGTAGTGAAAGCCATTAAAAGTAAAATTATAATAGGAATACCTACTGCGACATGCCTTCCTGACCCAGCCAATAGAAGGAACACGTCGTAAACGAAATGTACTAAATCTTAAACCAAACTTAAAATAATAATAATGTCCGGCGTGACCCTTGGACAAAGAGTGGGTTTATATCATGGAGCTAAAGGAAACGAATTAGTAAGTTGAATACAATCTTTATTACTACTCTTTCTGTAACATTATAGATATACTGAATTTAATTGTAAACCTTTGTGTTGAAGCGACCAGACATTTTAAACATTAAAAGCTCAGCAAAAGCATGGGTCGTGCTTAATTAATTACTATGGTTCTTATGATAGGTTCACAATTATCTATGCTAAAGTTGGTTAGTCCCTAAGGAACCTAATGCCATCAATTCCAATATCCAATTTTACTTTTATATCCTAATTCCCTAGTTTAATTAAATAATTAATTCACAGACCTCAATCTGAAGTAACCTTACTGCAAAGGGCTGTCTGGCTGCAGACAGGATCAGGGCAGTGTGAGTTGAAACGCGATGCTCTGGGCGTCGACTCTATGCAGACTCCTTAGTGCAAGCCGCACAGTAAGCGCGCAAAGATATAAGGTTCAGGCGGCGCAAGCAGTAAGATCCCCTAACATTGAAGAGCTTTAAGCAGTTTGTTGCAGAAGTATAAAGAAGAAAATAGTCAAGGTCTTGCTACACAAACAAAAGGCGGCTGGTAAAATGTCCTAGCCCGCACTACTAAATTACACAAAAATTAGCAACCCTTAGCTTCTTCATTCACAGACTAAATCTCTTGTGCAAAGTGAAATTTACTAAACATGTGCTTTCAAAGTTCTGAAGAAAAGGAAAGCAAACACAAACTTAACAGATGTGATGATATCAAAATTACTATCAGCACACAACTGTATGAAACCTAAATCTGAATTATCTAAATGGACTGTTCTAAATTTCAATTGTCTAAATTTCTTAATTTGTTCCTAAGTTTTATAATTTGTTCCTAAATTTCATAATTTAAATTGTCTGAATTTCTTAATTTTCCCAAAATTTCTAAATATCCAAATTTCTTAATTTCCCATCCAGCTGGAAAGAACCAAATTGCTTCGATTAGGTTATGCACATGGCAGAAAATAAGCGGAGAGCAGAGTAAAGCAGATCAAGAGATGCTTACCGGAGACCATCCAATAGAGATTATCTCAAACGCTGACTTTCCCTCCGTCCCGGCATAAATAACCCTCTCTTAGGGTTTGAACAACTGAAAGTTAACCACGAGGTTAAGAAACTTGGTTACATGGTGCACATGTATTATTCCAACAAAATAAATACTCACGATTTTGTTACTGCCACAAAATAACTTTTGAATCTGCTGCTCCTTTGCCACATAAGCCACAGGAGACTTCTATCAAAATAAGGACCTCCGTCCTGCACAAGATGAATCAAGCTTCTTTCTCCACACATCTTGGGATGCCTGTTATATGCACAATCTAGCCAAGATGGCTCAAGGACACAACCACGGGAGCACCCTGGAGCACCCTCAAATGAAGAAATTCTCCCACAATATTTACCCCAGAATTTACCCTGAAACGACTTACTTTTTAACTTTGGTATTACTGATTTGTAAAACAATAAAACCGTTGATTGAGAAAGCTACCATTTACTGTTCTTCCTGAATCCTAAATTCTTACAAAACTTTGGTTCAGCAAATACTTTCATACATTTATGTAAAATGAAATAAAGTAATAAACTTTGATGTTTACTTTATTTCCCAACAATCGAGTAGAAAATCTAAGGCTGACAACCCTAATTCAAAATTAGACACCAAACGTCAATGCAGTTACCAGCCTCTAAAATTACTCGAGAATGTTGCTAGTTCTGAGTTTGGGTTTGTTTAAGTCATGATAAAAACGCAACGTTACACTACATACTTACTTCAGTAAAATCCGCTATTTACGTACTTTCATTTCATACCTACTTTATTTGTAAATAGCTTCTATTTAAGAATTCGTGATTGAAAGTCTGCTTTGAAGTGTTTACAGTTTGCCACATTAAGGGTCAAAGAAATGTAAAAAGTAACGCTGGATGGTACGAACCTGACTTTTCTACGATCCAAGAAAAAAACAAGATCATTGGGCTGTGCGAGGAACTGCTCGTCGACGTTAATAACAAGGTGCAGCATTGTTATAATGACCTATTCATTTTCATTCAGCTCCGATGGTAGGTAGGTATTTGGTATTAATATGGGTATTTTGGCGGTCGGGTACCAAAATACAATTTAAATTTCTCATGCTCTAAAATGTTACTTTAGTCTCTGCATATCAGGACTAAAGCTCTTGATTAGTCTCTAGGGAATAAAGTATTATTTTTATTTACTTTGGAAACCTCTCGTCAACCAATCACGGTGTTTCTGAATGGTGGGTTGTCGCCATTTTCAGTGATTGTGTAGAGACAATTTTAAGGGCGTGGAAATAAACACAAAATGACAACTGTCCAAAAATATTTAAAAAAACCGGACGAGTGCGAGTCGGACTCGCCCACCGAGGGTTCCGTACCAATTTGTAGGTACTTTTTTCATATTTCGTCATAAATCGAAAACTTATATATAATTAAAATCCGTTTAAAAACTTATGCCAATTAAGCCCTTTCATACGATACTTCACACGACACGGTAAACTCAATTCAAAAATTTGGAAATTTTTCCTCGCATAAGTCCGACTAAACAACCATATTGACACTAGAACTATGGCCACCCTCGCTCAGCGCCCGTGGCTAAACATCTCGTGTCATTACGGCTTGTTTTAGTCCCTTGATAACAACCAGATTCCGAAGAACTGGAGACCTTTTGTACCCGACTGCTGAAGGAGGGGGGTCAATCAATTTGTTATAATTAGAGTTAGGACTTTTGGTGGTTCTAGAATCCATGGAGTCGCTATTTCCTATTTATTGTAATACATACCGCTTTGATTTTGACATTTAGTATTTTAGTAATTTAAAATTAATTTATCCATTAAACCTCTATAAACCAATTTAAATGAATTTTAGTATGGAGGATATCTCTGCTGTGAAAGAGTTACAAACAAGCAAATATGAGTAGGTATTGAATAACCGAACCAAAAATGTATTTAGTTCATTTTGAAACATGACCAAACTGAAGGTCAAAATCAAAGTGTCATGTATAATAATAATTAGGAAATAGCGACTCCATGGATTCTAGAACCACGGTATGCCACTAAAAGTCCTAACACTAGTTATAATTGTTTTAATCTCGTGAGTGTCACTAAAGCAGCATAAAATCATAAAAACAAAAAAGTCGAAATACTTACTGTGACAAGTTGGGTATCATTGAATATCTGTAGGTATCATCTTTGTTTCTATCATCATTTCTAATATTTAATTATCATTTAGGATTGATATCGATTAAAAGGTCTTGATATTGCGCTGGCATTTTACTGTACAAAAGGTTTAAAGGTTTTTTAATTTAATACATTTATTTGGAGTCTATTTAAAATACGGCCCAGTGACAGACTCACGGATAGCGGAACTAGTAATACGGCCTCGTTATCACCCTTGGGTCCGGAACACTAAAAACGAGATATTGAATTGTCCTTAACTTGCAGGTTCATATGACTGACCACATAAGGAGCAAGATGGAGCATGACCACACATTCCCTTTCCACGTGGGAACGACACTGGGTAGGGACATTTCTACACACCGCTGTAGTCTACATAATTCCGTAAATTGTTCTGTTATATCATTTATCTACTCTCATATCGTAAAGTTCGAATTATAAACTTCAAAACGAATTTATATCGTCATTTTTACAGCATTACAAAAAGTTTTCATTCCAATTTTTACTTGCCTGTGACAGCGCCCGCTTTAACGCCTGCGCGGTGATGTGCTAGGTTTTGGCGCCATTCATTGAATACGTTTTGTTGTAGTTACTGAATTTCGTGGATAATTTTCATTCTTGCTTAGAAATGTCTGAGATCAGTGAAAGTGAAGAAAATTTGACTCCGCCCAATATTTAAGATACGGCGACGAAAATGACTCATAATCTACCAGCAAAGTCGAGGAAATTGTATGATAATAGTAGTTTATGAAATGGTTGCATAAAGAGGGGTATTAAAACACAAGTGTGTGTTTAAGAACCGAGCCGATAGGCGAGGTTTTTAATAGTATCACACGAGTGTTTTAATACCTAGTTAAGTATGTGCAGTTTCATACACTACTTTATCTACTCTCATACATTGCGATTCAACCTACTAAATAAAAGATCAAAGTTAATAAAGTAACTACAGCAAAACGAGTTCAATTAATGGCGCCAAAACCTAGCACATCACCGCGCATGAGTAAAAGCGGGCGCTGTCACAGACAAGTAAAAATTGGAATGAAAACTTTTTGTAATGCTATAAAAATGACGCGAACCGCAGCAGGTGCGTTCCAATATAAAAAAAAATGATATGGAACCTCGTTGGTGACATTAACTTTTTGGATTAACTTGTATCGTAATGGTAAATACTATTATCTACACTCATATCATAAACCCTCTATGATGCGTTCAGAAACCGCAAATTATGACCAGCATAATAATCAACTCTGTTGTTAGAGCAAATTTTTTATCTGCGGCAGTAATCTTATGGATTCATAAGAACATCAATTTCAATGTTCTTACGACATTTAAATTTCGAACATCTCTGAAAAACAAAGCATTTTTGATTAGACCTCTATTCTAAATCAGTCGAGATGACATTTTATTGAAAATGAAATGTCAATTTCACACAAATTTGACATTATCTCGCACGTTACTTGATATCGAACGATTTGATAGTTGACGGCTTCTAGTTGTCTCTGAATTAAAAAAAAAAACATCTTGTCACATTTTGATTTCCCGCTTATTTGTTTGACGCTTATTTTGTCGGAAAAATAAGTTTGTTGTGTTGTTTTGTTCGTTAACAATTATTGTATTACGACTACGTAAAATGAGCGATCAAGATAGTGATCATGATCACGATATTTCGGAGACGCCACCTGATATCAGGGATAAAGCAATGAGCGTCGAAAATATGTTGTTGCCGTCAAAATCCAAGAACAGCTACGAAAAATGTTACCAAGACTTTGTGAAATGGAGAATGGTGAAAAATACATCGTCGTTATCAGGAAACGTACTTTTGGTGTATTTCGAAGAATTGTCCACTAAATTTAAATCATCGAGCTTGTGGACTTTCTATTCAATGCTCAAAATTACAATCAATATCAAACACAAAGTAGATATTGGAATAGTACATTGTTGCCTAGGCGCGGAAAGTAAGGGTTTTCCTGACGAGGTGGTTAGCAGGCCGAGCAACAGCGAGGCCTGCTAAAATACGAGTCAGGAAATCCTCGTTTCCGCCGAGGCATACATAATGCTTTTCTCAAACATATGAGGAAATAATACAAATACATTTCTAAAAAGCAAGTAATTTAATTTCCTTAGATTTAGCGGGAAGCAGGTTTTGCCTAACCGAGGCAGCTTCAGATTTTAATATAGGCGGTGTGGTACCTATTTCGTCGCTTGAGCTCATTTTTTATAGTAAGTATTTCACACAACAAATAGTTTAATATTCAGTTTCACAATTATATTATGCAGAATGAACGAATGTTACCGACTGTCAATTGTTTTTAAATACTAACCATAGACATTGGAATGCAAATTCAAAAAGAAACCAACGCACTGTGCTAAAAAAGCGAGCAGTTACCTTGGCTGTTTGGAATTTTTGTCTTGGTCCTTTTGATTTTGTATGCAAATTGACAGCATTTTTAAGAAAATATGGACATGGACGGAAAGTGTTTTCATATGGTTTTTTTACTCCTAGGAGTAAAATGAGGCTCTTTCCGTCCTTGTGTTTCAATCGGAAAACCGTTTTTTCCGAGCACGTTTGAGAAATAGTACATTATTGCCTAGGCAGTGAAGCAGGCAATTGCCGTTCCTGCCGAGGCATATATAGTGCTTTTCTCAAAAATCGCAAGATACAAATCGCATATAAACAGAAACTTCACGTGAAATAACATCAATCTTTACCGCCTTTATGTTTATGACAAGGAGAAACGCAAGCTTTTTAAGAAAAAAAAAACTCAAGCTATTCCAGACAGATAAAAAAGTTACGTTCCGAATAAAATATGGATATATAAGACTAGTGCCCTCATTTTATTATGGCCGCTTTCACTTTTTAAAAAGTTACAAACTTGATAACAATGAAATTTGTATGTAACATTGCGGGCTTGTGTAGTGATACTTTTTCTCAAACATGCTCGGAAAAAACGGTTTTCCGATTGAAACACAAGGACGGAAAGAGCCTCATTTTACTCCTAGGAGTAAAAAAACCATATGAAAACACTTTCCGTCCATGTCCATATATTTCTTAAAAATGCTGTCAATTTGCATACAAAATCAAAAGGACCAAGACAAAAATTCCAAACAGCCAAGGTAACTGCTCGCTTTTTTAGCACAGTGCGTGTGTTTCTTTTTGAATTTGCATTCCAATGTCTATGGTTAGTATTTAAAAACAATTGACAGTCGGTAACATTCGTTCATTCTGCATAATATAATTGTGAAACCGAATATTAAACTATTTGTTGTGTAAATACTTACTATAAAAAATGAGATCAAGCGACGAAAGCGACGAAATAGGTACCACACCGCTTATATTAAAATCTGAAGCTGCCTCGGTTAGGCAAAACCTGCTTCCCGCTAAATCTAAGGAAATTAAATTACTTGCTTTTTAGAAATGTATTTGTATTATTTCCTCACATGTTTGAGAAAAGCATTATGTATGCCTCGGCGGAAACGAGGATTTCCTGACTCGTATTTTAGCAGGCCTCGCTGTTGCTCGGCCTGCTAACCACCTCGTCAGGAAAACCCTTACTTTCCGCGCCTAGGCAACAATATACTATAAACTAACTGCCTTCCTTAAGCGAAGAAGTGAAGGAAATATAACAAAAAAAGCCAATATTTTTTCATCGGACGAAATTGACAAATTCTTAAATGAAGCACCAGTAAAATTTATCTTATGACAAAGGTAATATGTTTTCTATAATAATTATCCTATGGCAATTTTGATGTGCATGTGTTGTTGATCCCTTGGTGGCAATGAAGGCTGACCGGCAATTCAACACACACATATTTTTATTTTTTTGTCTTTAGAATCTAAAAATTACTTAGTCCGTATTTTTAAACGATAATAGTAGTTTCTCAAAAGTGACTGGAAAAGTTGACATTACTAACTCCATACTGAGACGCGAAGTACATAGTTTACAGACAGTTCCCAAATAAATAAAAAATTACATTGCGTGCTCGCTACACAAGCCCGCAATGTTGCATACAAATATCATTGCTATCTAGTTTGTAAAATCTGATACTATAAGACATACGAAGATCTGTTCGATTTTAATAAAAAGAAAAACTGCATGATACATTTTAAAAAACCTGTACTCAGGTCGGGAATCGAACCCGGTTGTTTTGAAAAATAAAGTTACACTATTTCTATTCATTGTTATTACAGATTTATCAACAAGTTTTTAAAGTTGTAGGTAATTCTGTAGCTCTGCCTACCCCACTCTGGGATTACAGGGTCTATGAAACATGATGTCTAAAATGAATAAAATGCATTATTTTCACATACTTTAATTTATTTTAGTTAAACGTCTACACGTTTGAGTGGTCACTTCAACAAATTCAGGCATGTAAAATTATTATGCATTCAATGCATTGCATGTCAAAAATGAACGGGCAGAAACTAGTAATAAGTAATTCTTAATTTTATTTTTCTTAATATTTCAGGAGCGGTTCGTGAGCAGTATAAATCACAACTGGAGATGTATCGCCAGATGCGAGACAAGTTCAACTCCCGGAACAGCCTCAACACTCCCGAGTACAGAGAGGGCTGTGTCGGCATGCACTTTATGGTTGCAATGGAAGAAATATATGCCAAGGAAGTCCAAATAGAACATTATTTACTGGTAAGTTTGCCTCCCACCGTTCCGTGTATTTAGTATATACTATAGTCTGTGTATCGGGACTAAAGCTCCTTGTTAGTCTCTAGGGATTGAAGTATGTTTTAATAACCTTGGGAAACCCCTGAACGTTCAAACTAGGGCATCCTCCCGGGAAATCCCGGTTCTGTAATTCCCAGGAAATTCCGGGAGTTACATAGTGCTTAAAGAACCGGTACTGAAGATTACATCCCGGTTCTCCCGGTTCCTTCCATGAATACCAAACAAGTATCGTGGCGCGTATCACAAATATCCTAATTCACACCTGAGCGACGACGCCGGCACAAGCGGCCACATCGCATCAAACTCCATCATATTTGGTGGCATATTTGCAATAATCGATCTCTAGATTAGTAAAAATACCAAAGGTAGTATAGTTATTTTCACCTCAGCAGCTCAAACAAGCAGGTTTTGCTGCTTAAAAACTGAGCAAAATTCAATTTTGCTGCGAGCGAGAGGCAAAGTAGCTTTTTAATTATTTTTTTTAAATGCCGTGAGCAGTGCTGGGGCTACTCACAACATTCGAAAAAATTGAACTTCACTTTGTTCTGTCACTTTCACTTCGATAGGAAAAAAGCGAGAGATAGAAACAACTTGATTCGAAGTTTGATTTTCAAACTCCACACATAGTAGGCCCAAAAAGAAACGCACGTTCGGATGCACACATAACCGTAAAATTGCAAATAAAACTATCTGTTAAAGTTTGAAATGTGTTTATTAAAACTAATTTATACAGTAGGTACAATCATTTTTTTTATTTAATGTTTTGAAGATAAAATTAATGAAAAATAAGAAGTTTATCATGTATCTACATAATTTTGTTATCGTTTTAACAATCTTTAATTTCGTGACATAAACCGCGGGGGCAGTTTTAGAACGCATTTCAAAAATAGTGGGATTATTGTAGCCAATAGCCATAGACAAGGCCTAGTTAGGTTTTTTTTAAAGCCACAGACTACATAAAGCTATATAAAGTTGTGTTTGCACTATGGCATTATCAAGTTGAGTGACAGGTTTTATCTGTTTCATGTTTATTTTTTCCACTTTTTATTTTATTAGTATTTTGCAAAAATGCTTGGGATTGATGCATATGCGATCGTGTCGTTATTTAGTCGTGTATTCACCAAATGGTCACAACGGAAGACCTGCGTTGGCCATACCAGCTTCACGCTGTGTTGTTCTCGCTGCTGAGGTGAAAAGTTGTATGTCTCACACGAGACCAAAGTTTTTACGTCTCGTATCTTTGAATCATCACTCGCAGCAAAAACCAACTTTGCTCTCTTGTTGAACAAATAACTATTTAAAAAAGCACCAGCAAAAGAGCGTACCTAGCACTTACGTCCTTTTGTTGAGGAGCGCAGTTTTTAAATACCGTAAAACGGGGTAAATAGGAACTAAGGGGTTAATAGGGACACATCCTAAAATAAGGCATAACTTGTTACAAATAAGAACACGTATTAATAGTTATTTTCACCTCAGCAGCTCAAACAAGCAGGTTTTGCTGCTTAAAAACAGTGAGCAAAATTCAATTTTGCTGCGAGCGAGAGGCAAAGTAGCTTTTTAATAAAAAAAAAAAAATGCCGTGAGCAGTGCTGGGGCTACTCACAACATTCGAAAAAATTGAACTTCACTTTGTTCTGTCACTTTCACTTCGATAGGAAAACAGCGAGAGATAGAAACAACTTGATTCGAAATTCGATTTTCAAATTCCACACATAGTAGGCCCAAAAAGAAACGCACGTTCGGATGCACACATAACCGTAAAATTGCAAATAAAACTATCTGTTAAAGTTTGAAATGTGTTTATTATAACTATTTTATACAGTAGGTACAATCATTTTTTTTATTTAATGTTTTGAAGACAAAATTAATGAAAAATAAGAAGTTTATCATGTATCTACATAATTTTGTTATTGTTTTAACAATCTCTAATTTCGTGACATAAACCGCGGGGGCAGTTTCAGAACGCATTTCAAAAATAGCGGGATTATTGTAGCCAATAGCCATAGACAAGGCCTAGTTAGGTTTTTTTTAAAGCCACAGACTACATAAAGCTGTATAAAGTTGTGTTTGCACTACGGCATTATCAAGTTGAGTGACAGGTTTTATCTGTTTAATGTTTATTTTTTCCACTTTTTATTTTATTAGTATTTTGCATAAATGCTTGTGATTGATGCATATGCGATCGTGTCGTTATTTAGTCGTGTATTCACCAAATGGTCACAACGGAAGACCTGCGTTGGCCCTACCAGCTTCACGCTGTGTTGTTCTCGCTGCTGAGGTGAAAAGTTGTATGTCTCACACGAGACCAAAGTTTTTTACGTCTCGTATCTTTGAATCCCTCGCCACGCTCAGGATTCTAACCTAGAATCACTCGCTACGCTCGTGATTCAATAATAGAATCCTTCGCTTACTCGGGATTCAAAATCATCACTCGCAGCAAAAACCAACTTTGCTCTCTTGTTGAACAAATAACTATTGTTCAACAAGAGAGCAAAGTTGGTTTTTGCTGCGAGTGATGATTCAAAGATACGAGACGTAAAAAACTTTGGTCTCGTGTGAGACATACAACTTTTCACCTCAGCAGAGAGAACAACACAGCGTGAAGCTGGTAGGGCCAACGCAGGTCTTCCGTTGTGACCATTTGGTGAATACACGACTAAATAACGACACGATCGCATATGCATCAATCACAAGCATTTTTGCAAAATACTAATAAAATAAAAAGTGGAAAAAATAAACATGAAACAGATAAAACCTGTCACTCAACTTGATAATGCCGTAGTGCAAACACAACTTTATACAGCTTTATGTAGTCTGTGGCTTTAAAAAAAACCTAACTAGGCCTTGTCTATGGCTATTGGCTACAATAATCCCGCTATTTTTGAAATGCGTTCTGAAACTGCCCCCGCGGTTTATGTCACGAAATTAAAGATTGTTAAAACGATAACAAAATTATGTAGATACATGATAAACTTCTTATTTTTCATTAATTTTATCTTCAAAACATTAAATTAAAAAAAGATTGTACCTACTGTATAAAATAGTTATAATAAACACATTTCAAACTTTAACAGATAGTTTTATTTGCAATTTTACGGTTATGTGTGCATCCGAACGTGCGTTTCTTTTTGGGCCTACTATGTGTGGAATTTGAAAATCGAACTTCGAATCAAGTTGTTTCTATCTCTCGCTTTTTTCCTATCGAAGTGAAAGTGACAGAACAAAGTGAAGTTCAATTTTTTCGAATGTTGTGAGTAGCCCCAGCACTGCTCACGGCATTTAAAAAAAATAATTAAAAAGCTACTTTGCCTCTCGCTCGCAGCAAAATTGAATTTTGCTCACTGTTTTTAAGCAGCAAAACCTGCTTGTTTGAGCTGCTGAGGTGAAAATAACTATTTCATCAAACCCATACGTTTGGGGTATCTATGGATAGGTCTTCAAAAATGATATTGAGTTTTCTTATATATATTTTTTCTTAACTGAATAATTTGCGCGAGAGACACTTCCAAAGTGGTAAAATGTGTCCCCCCCCATGTAACTTCTAAAATAAAAGAATGATAAAACTAAAAAAAATATATGATGTGCGAACCATGCGAACTTCCACCGAAAATTGGTTTGAACGAGATCGAGTTAGTAGTTTTTTTTTAATACGTCATAAATCCACTTAGGTACGTTACTTGCTGCTACGGAACCCTTCATGGGCGAGTCCGACTCGCACTTGGCCGCTTTTTTTTAGTTTATAATGAAGAACTTTCGAAAGTATGATAGACTAGCATTTTAGAGGTTAGAGTGGGTGCGCACGGCCGCCCTATGCGCGGGGCCAACCTTTTGTCCGGGGCCCCTAGCATTTGCTACTGTTACTACGTGGCTAATCCGGCACTGAACGTCTTTTTTTCCTCGCATTCAAAGTGAAAAATAGAGTGTTTAACGCGAGACTAACCAACCATATTGACACTCGAATTATAGCCGCGCGAGCGGAGTGCGACCAAACGTCTCGTGTCATTATGGCTTGCTTTAGTCCTTCGTTGAACAATCTACTATTAAACACTAAGATATTCTACTTTAGGCGTTAAAGAAAGTTCCCGCGTATTATGTCGAGGAACACGCACCTAATAGTCCGGCTGGCGGTCTCGATATCAACACTGGCAACAGTAAGGCTAAAGATAAGCCCGATTCTGCCAAAGGGGCTGCGCACCCTGAACGCCCCAACGAGAAGACCAAGCCTCGCTGGGGAAAAGCACCCCCGGGCATGTATTATTCCGAACCCAAACTTGATGCCGGCAGATCAGGACATTACGGTGAGTACTTATGACCACACACGTGCATAAATAGTACATTATTGCCTAGGCAGTGAAGCAGGCAATTGCCGTTCCTGCCGAGGCATATATAGAGCTTTTCTCAAAAATCGCAAGAAAAAAATTGTGTTGGAGTAAAATCTTCATCACAATTTTTTTGAATTGCATGCAATCAGAAACTTCACGTGAAAAAACCATCACTCTTTACCGCCTTTATGTTTATGACAAGGAGAAACGCAAGCTTTTTTAGAAAAAAATACTCAAGCTATTCCAGACACAGATAAAACAGTTACGTTTCGAATAAAATATGGATGTATGAGACTTGTGCCCTCATTTTATTATGGCCGTTTTCACTTTTTAAAAAGTTACAAACTAGATAACAATGAAATTTTCACCTCAGCAGCTCAAACAAGCAGGTTTTGCTGCTTAAAAACAGTGAGCAAAATTCAATTTTGCTGCGAGCGAGAGGCAAAGTAGCTTTTTAATTATTTTTTTTAAATGCCGTGAGCAGTGCACGGGTTACTCACAACATTCGAAAAAATTGAACTTCACTTTGTTCTGTCACTTTCACTTCGATAGGAAAAAAGCGAGAGATAGAAACAACTTGATTCGAAATTCGATTTTCAAATTCCACACATAGTAGGCCCAAAAAGAAACGCACGTTCGGATGCACACATAACCGTAAAATTGCAAATAAAACTATCTGTTAAAGTTTGAAATGTGTTTATTATAACTATTTTATACAGTAGGTACAATCATTTTTTTTATTTAATGTTTTGAAGACAAAATTAATGAAAAATAAGAAGTTTATCATGTATCTACATAATTTTGATATCGTTTTAACAATCTTTAATTTCGTGACATAAACCGCGGGGGCAGTTTCAGAACGCATTTTAAAAATAGCGGGATTATTGTAGCCAATAGCCATAGACAAGGCCTAGTTAGGCTTTTTTAAAGCCACAGACTACATAAAGCTGTATAAAGTTGTGTTTGCACTACGGCATTATCAAGTTGAGTGACAGGTTTTATCTGTTTCATGTTTATTTTTTCCACTTTTTATTTTATTAGTATTTTGCAAAAATGCTTGTGATTGATGCATATGCGATCGTGTCGTTATTTAGTCGTGTATTCACCAAATGGTCACAACGGAAGACCTGCGTTAGCCCTACCAGCTTCACGCTGTGTTGTTCTCGCTGCTGAGGTGAAAAGTTGTATGTCTCACACGAGACCAAAGTTTTTTACGTCTCGTATCTTTGAATCCCTCGCTACGCTCAGGATTCTAACCTAGAATCACTCGCTACGCTCGTGATTCAATAATAGAATCCTTCGCTTACTCGGGATTCAAAATCATCACTCGCAGCAAAAACCAACTTTGCTCTCTTGTTGAACAAATAACTATTGTATGCAACATTGCGAGCTTGTGTAGTGAGCACGCAATGTATTTTTTTTAATTTGGGAACTGTCTGTAAACTATGTAGGTACTTTGCGTCTCAGTATGGAGTTAGTAATGTCAACTTTTCCGGTCATTTTTGAGAAATAGTACATTGTTGCCTAGGCGCGGAAAGTAAGGGTTTTCCTGACGAGGTGGTTAGCAGGCCGAGCAACAGCGAGGCCTGCTAAAATACGAGTCAGGAAATCCTCGTTTCCGCCGAGGCATACATAATGCTTTTCTCAAACATGTGAGGAAATAATACAAATACATTTCTAAAAAGCAAACGAAATGTTTAGGCGCCGGCTTAAGAATCTTTTGTTGGATAACCCAGTCTATTCTGTGAATGAGTATATGGAACTTGACTTATAAATAAGATTGACTTTTAAATTATTATTTTTTACTTTATTCTGTATTTGTGTTGACTTTTAATATTATCATTAAATTTTATTTCTGACGACCTCAATGTAACTGCATATAATTTGACATGCCATGTAATTTATACTGTGTTATATTGAGTAATAAAATCTGAATCTGAATCTGAATTTAATTTCCTTAGATTTAGCTGGAAGCAGGTTTTGCCTAACCGAGGCAGCTTCAGATTTTAATATAGGCAGTGTGGTACCTATTTCGTCGCTTTCGTCGCTTGAGCTCATTTTTTATAGTAAGTATTTCACACAACAAATAGTTTAATATTCGGTTTCACAATTATATTATGCAGAATGAACGAATGTTACCGACTGTCAATTGTTTTTAAATACGAACCATAGACATTGGAATGCAAATTCAAAAAGAAACACACGCACTGTGCTAAAAAAGCGAGCAGTTACCTTGGCTGTTTGAAATTTTTGTCTTGGTCCTTTTGATTTTGTATGCAAATTGACAGCATTTTTAAGAAATATATGGACATGGACGGAAAGTGTTTTCATATGGTTTTTTTACTCCTAGGAGTAAAATGAGGCTCTTTCCGTCCTTGTGTTTCAATCGGAAAACCGTTTTTTCCGAGCATGTTTGAGAAATAGTACATTGTTGCCTAGGCGCGGAAAGTAAGGGTTTTCCTGACGAGGTGGTTAGCAGGCCGAGCAACAGCGAGGCCTGCTAAAATACGAGTCAGGAAATCCTCGTTTCCGCCGAGGCATACATAATGCTTTACTCAAACATGTGAGGAAATAATACAAATACATTTCTAAAAAGCAAGTAATTTAATTTCCTTACATTTAGCGGGAAGCAGGTTTCGCCTAACCGAGGCAGCTTCAGATTTTAATATAGGCGGTGTGGTACCTATTTCGTCGCTTTCGTCGCTTGAGCTCATTTTTTATAGTAAGTATTTCACACAACAAATAGTTTAATATTCGGTTTCACAATTACATTATGCAGAATGAACGAATGTTACCGACTGTCAATTGTTTTTAAATAATAACCATAGACATTGGAATGCAAATTCAAAAAGAAACACACGCACTGTGCTAAAAAAGCGAGCAGTTACCTTGGCTGTTTGGAATTTTTGTCTTGGTCCTTTTGATTTTGTATGCAAATTGACAGCATTTTTAAGAAATATATGGACATGGACGGAAAGTGTTTTCATATGGTTTTTTTACTCCTAGGAGTAAAATGAGGCTCTTTCCGTCCTTGTGTTTCAATCGGAAAACCGTTTTTTCCGAGCACGTTTGAGAAATAGTACATTATTGCCTAGGCAGTGAAGCAGGCAATTGCCGTTCCTGCCGAGGCATATATAGTGCTTTTCTCAAAAATCGCAAGATACAAATCGCATATAAACAGAAACTTCACGTGAAATAACATCAATCTTTACCGCCTTTATGTTTATGACAAGGAGAAACGCAAGCTTTTTAAGAAAAAAAAAACTCAAGCTATTCCAGACAGATAAAAAAGTTACGTTCCGAATAAAATATGGATATATAAGACTAGTGCCCTCATTTTATTATGGCCGCTTTCACTTTTTAAAAAGTTACAAACTTGATAACAATGAAATTTGTATGTAACATTGCGGGCTTGTGTAGTGAGCATGCAACGTATTTTTTTTTTAATTTGGGAACTGTCTGTAAACTATGTACTTCGCGTCCAGTATGGAGTTAGTAATGTCAACTTTTCGGTCATTTTTGAGAAAATGGTTATTTATGTCACTGTTATATACCTAACGAAGCTTCTTAAGGTACGAGTGCTGAGGTTACAGCGCAAGCTTGCTAGTGCTCTAATTACAGGCACGAGTACGTTAAGGGTTTATTATGACGTAGCGTTGCATACACAACTTTTTGTACGGTCAGCGTCATAAATATATATACGTTAACAAGGTTTCAGAAATATATATATACACCCTTATTCCCTCGCAGTAGAGTCGTGTTTACATATTTTTGGAAGTTTTACTGTGTCTATATATTTGATGCTGACTGTACAAGCTTAAAATGATAATGGCAAAAATAAACAATTGCTAACATTTCTCGTATACTTTCCTCAATTTTTAGCGAACAAATTACTTGTCAGCAAAGTCACTTTCATAATTCCGATTGGCGTCACACTCGTATTGGTTAACAAACTTCATGCAAATTTTAATAGTTACCCACTAGAAGAGTTGACACACTGACAATTTATCATACAATTTGGAATGCTAAACGAAACGCCATTTTGTTGATATCCATATTGAACGTAACCATGGTAACCAAATAACGGCCTATTTTTAGTAATTGGTAATTCTTTTATTTGTTGGTAGTTCTGTAGCTCTGCCTACCCCACTTTGGGAGTGAAGGCGTGAGTTTATGTATGTATTTTATGTTTAATATGTAATGTTTATTTGGGCACAAACGGTACAAGTAAAGAAAAAAATATAGTAGAAAAACTTTATTTATTATTATTATTTAGGTATTTATTTAATTTTCTGCAAATTAGGTTTTTTATAATAAGTATATATATAAAAAACCTAACCTACGGGTGCCGCCGGCAGCGGGGCAGGGCTCAAGCTACCGGTGGTTAGGGCTGCAGAGAGAGGAACCTCCTCACAATGCGTGCCGTGTCGAGGAGTACTGCCTTCTGTATCTGGCCCTTGATCCAGCCATCTAGCGAGAGTCTCTTGAGGTGTTGGTCGAGACTCTTCGCTATAAGACCGTTTGCCGAAACAACTATCGGGACAATGATCGTCGAGTCAACATCCCACATGGTGGTCACCTCGTGAGCCAAGTCAAGGTACTTGCTGAGCTTATCCTTCTCGGCCCTCACGAGGTTCTCATCATTATTATTATTATTATTTATTTATTTATTAAAAACAAGCAACACAGTAAAGTAAGTATATTATCAAAATACTAAGAAACTCTGCTGGAAAAGACCTGCTGAATATTGTATACACCTCAATTTGTGAGTCCATACTTATTAAGGCTTATTGCGTAACCGGCTTGTCTGGCTCCGCGCTAATGCCTCTTGAAGGTCATGCTCAGAAAGCCCCGACTCTTTCCCACGAAAGCACTTTATAAGGAAGCGGGCGTCCTCAGTGTGCGCCAGCTAACGGTCCTGAGAGTTACAGTTTCGTACACTAGTTTATCTATACACATATCATAAGTACTCTCAGACGGGTTCTTCTTCTTCTTTCTTTGCCCCCGCGGCGACTTGAACAGCTACTACCGCGGGGATATGGCGTTTCCACGTGAAGTGATTTCGCCAGTGTCAAGTATATATAAGTATAAATCAATAAATAAAAATAATTTATTTCAGACCTCAAAACTGATCCATATTTTGTTAGTAACATTTTTACTTAATAACTAATTGTTAGCTAAACATATAATGACAACCCTTACTTAATTATGCCTGATGGCGTAAAAATCGTCGGTATGTCTCTCGGCGAACATGCCGGACGCGCTGCAGTGCCTCGGCAGCTTCATCAGCATCCTGAAGGTGTTGTTGTACTGAACCCTGAGCGTGTTATAGGAACGCTTCGTATATGTCACCCACAGACTGCACGTGTAAAACGATTGGCAGTATGCTTTGAACAGCGTTAGTTTAACTTGCTTCGTACACCGTGCAAATCTGCGAGTGATCATATTACCCCTAATGGCCAATGCCCTTCTCTCTCTTTCTACATCTAAATCATCCTTTAGGTCTTCAGTTACCATATGCCCAAGGTATTAAGCAATAAAACACAATCCAATCTTCTCTAGGAAGATTGGGGGCAACGTTGTACGGTGATTTGTAGGTCAGAGGTCAAGATAGTTTTAACCTCTGCACCACTGCGAGTCCACTTGAAACGAGAAGAAAGATGCCAGATACACGAAATAAGTCATCATCATCATCATCATTTCAGCCTATTGCAGTCCACTGCTGGACGTAGGCCTCCCCCAGGGTTCGCCACAAGGCCCGATCTCCCGTTTTTACCATCCAGTCACCACCAGCCACTTTTTTTAGGTCGTCGGTCCATCTGGCTGGAGGGCGTCCTACGCTACGCTTGCCGAGCCGTGGTCTCCACTCGAGAACCCGTCTACTCCACCGATCATCGGTTCTGCGACAGATGTGACCAGCCCACTGCCACTTCAGTCTGCTACACCTCTGAACTACGTCAGTGACTTTGGTTTTTTGTCGGATAATCTCATTCCGGACTTTGTCCCTTAACGAGATTCCGAGCATACACCTTTCCATAGCTCGCTGGGTGACGTGTAGTCGGTGGGCTAGTTTCACTGTCAGGTTCCACGTCTCGGCTCCGTATGTCATGACCGGCAGGATGCACTGATTGAATACCTTAGTCTTCAGGCATTGTGGCAAGGGTGACTCGAAGAAGTGACGCAACTTTCCAAATGCTGCCCAGCCAAGCTGCACTCTTCTGGTTATTTCACCCTCAAAGTTGTCTCTACCCAGCTGTAACTTGTGTCCTAGGTAGACGTACTCCTGGACAACTTCGAGAGCTACACCTTCGACGGAGACAGGCTCAGGGACGATGTGCTCATTGAACATGACCTTAGTCTTGTCTAAGTTCATCCCGAGCCCAACGCGTCTCGAGGCAGCATTAAGGCCGGACAGCATTTCCTGCAGATCTTGCAGCGATTCTGCCATTAGGACTATGTCGTCAGCAAAGCGGAGGTGTGTGAGATATTCACCATTGACATTGATGCCCATCCCATTCCACCGCAGGGTCTTGAAGACATCCTCCAGAGCATTGGTGAAGAGTTTCGGGGAGATAACGTCACCCTGTCTTACACCTCTGAGCAGCTGTATGGGTCTTGTTTGGTGGTTCTGCACTTGGACGGACATAGTCGCCATTTGGTAGACACTCCTCAGCACCTCCACGTACCGCCAGTCAACTTGGCATCGCTGCAGAGACTCCAGAACAGCCCAGGTTTCGATGGAGTCGAAGGCCTTCTCGTAGTCCACCATTGCCATACACAGCGGTTGGTTATACTCTTCGGACTTCTGTATAACCTGCCGAACAGTATGGATATGGTCCACGGTGCTATAGCCTTTACGAAACCCAGCCTGTTCCGGTGGCTGAAAGGCGTCAAACCTTGATGCCAGACGATTCGTGACGACTCTCGAGAACAGCTTATAGACGTGGCTCAGTAGTGTGATCGGCCTATAGTTTTTAAGGAGCGTTTTGTCTCCTCTCTTGAAAAACAATGCCACTACACCTCTGCTCCACGCCTTCGGGGTAGTCCCGTTGGTTATTACGGAGTTGAAGAGCCTCCTCAACTCCTCCAGAACGGGTTTACCCCCAGCCTTGAGGAGCTCAGAGGCTACTCCATCTTCACCGGGAGCCTTCCCATTACTAAGCTGTTTGAGAGCCGCCCCGATTTCGTCGATATCTACGTCTGGGAGATCGTCAGTGAAGTGGCGGGTAAGTGGGGCTCTAGGGTCTCTCGCGTCAGGTGGAAGCTTCGGTGCGTGCGAAGCATACAGGTGTCCGTAGAAGTCTTCAATTTCAGCGAGTATCCCCGGGACTGATGTGACGGTTTCACCATTCGAGGTAGCCAACTTTGTCAGATGACTCCTCCCCAGTGTTTTGGTGAAGACCTTCGACCCCCGGTTTCGCTCGATCGCCTCATGTATTAGGCGAGTGTTCCAGCTGCGAAGGTCGCGTCTTACCAAGCTCCTGATTTTCTTGTGGAGTGACTGGGGATCTGGCAAGGATTCCTCTGGTGTCTCACGTCTAAATCGCATCAGATCCAGGGTCTCGCTAGAAAGTTTGGACTTCTTATCTGCTCGCCTTTTCCGAAAATGCCTCGTTCCCACTTCACTTATCACCCCGATTAAGCCGTCCAGATCCTCGTTAACATTTGCCGGGGTCTCCAGTGCGGCGAATCTATTTTGCAATTCCAATTGGAACGCATCATGTCCGGTTTGGGGCACATTTGGACGAAGAACAGACCTCATCATGCTTCTGCGTTCGTGCTTAAAATTGATATTTAGGGTGCCTCGTACAAGCCGGTGATCGCTACCGGTATTAAACCTACTGATCACTGAGACATCCCTAAATATGTGCTTCTTGTCGGCTATGATGAAGTCAATCTCGTTCTTCGTCACACCGTCGGGGCTCTTCCAGGTCCACTTCCGTTGGGGCTTTTTCTGATAAAAGGTGTTCATACAGAACAGCCCCTGCATGCTAAGGAAGTTGACCAGCATTTGGCCCCTACGGTTTCTGCACCCATAGCTATGCTGTCCCAAACAAGATTCACCACCTTCTTCTCCCACTTTGGCGTTGAAGTCCCCCATGACAACGGTATAATGGGTTTTGGTGGTACGATGCATGGCCTTTGATACATCTTCGTAAACGGCCTCCACCTCTTCGTCTGTGCTATTCGACGTCGGCGCATATACCTGTATGACGTTGAGAGAGTATCTCTCGGTCAGTTTCAGTACAAGGTACGCTACCCGGGTCGAGACGCTGCAGATCTCCATCACGTTGTCACGGAGGGCTTTGTTAACGAGGAACCCCACGCCACCCTGAGATTGTTGGCTCCCTTCCCTGAAGTAGAATAGATGGCCCGACTCAAGGGTTATCGTGTCCTCCCCCTCTCTACGAACTTCCGATAGCCCGAGAACATGCCATCGTATCTTCTCTAATTCCACTTCAAGGATCTGGAGGCTTTCGTCCAGCCGTAGACTGCGTCCGTTGTATGTAGCCAGGGTCAATTGTTGGCAGCCGTCCGTAGCCCGGGGATTCTTAGCACCCCCTACCCTACCGTAACCAAGGCCGCTGCCGTGACCCGGAATAGTAGGGCGGCCGGGAACTGGGGGCCGTTTGTTTTCGTGGCTATTCATATTCATGTGGGGGGGTATTGCCCGTAGTCACCACGCTGGGCATGCGGGTTGGTGACCGCAGTGTATTTATTTGGACTGTGTTGTCTACACAAGAGGCGCTGCTGCCCACCTCTCGGATGGTCCCTTGCTCGCCTTCTACGATACCCACGGGAAGAAATGGGGTGGTGCTATTCTACTCTGCCGGCGCCACACGGCTACGAAATAAGTACAAGTCTTCAATCACTGTGCGACACTTAGGCATAAAAAGTACAAATCACTATCAGAAAAGAACTTTGAACACCTAATTACACAAAAATTCAAGTCTAAAACAAATTACACGTCCGCCATCTTTTAACGTTGCAAATGGCCTCCTCAGACGGGTTCAGAAGCCGACGACTTGACCACAAAAATGGAGGCAAAACAAACTTGTGCTGTGTCAGTGTCACGAATATGAATGGTTTTTTTAAATCATAGACTAACGAATGAAGTCCCTATTCTCATGTCACTTGAGATCAAAGGTCGTGTGGTTTATACTAAAAAAAACATACTGAATTGACGTTTCGTATCGATAACCATTTATGGATATTAGAATAGACCCTTTTGAGTTTTGATAGCTCTGTTAATCTTTTTAACTCATCACATAACCTTACAGAAATTGATACTTTAATAACATTACAGTACAGATTTTACCTCCTCCCACCGACAAGTAAGTTGTCATAGTAAATTGGTTATAATAATGGTGGTGATTTCCTAGGGTTTCTGAACGCATATTCGTTTTTGAACGGTTTATTATACAAATTACTGTGTCAAATGTTCACTAAGCGCCAAGACTGATATCCGAAATGACCGTAACTGTGGTAATAACGATGCTATAATAATGATTATATAACTGTTATTAACATGGTAAAGCTCATTATAGAATGGTTCTCCCGAGTACCTAGAGTAGAAAAAATAACTATTGCGTAAAATACCTGTGAAATACACGGACGGACGGACATGATGAAACTGGAAGGGTTCCGTTTTTGCCATTTCCCTTCCGTTAGGGAGCCTTAAAATGAATATTTTTTCAGTCGAAGAGGTCGTGAAGCGTGTGTCTGAGGACGAGCTGAAGAGGAACCTGCGCGCGCAGTACTACCAGCGGCACAAGAATTGATGCGCGGACGCAAAACAAAAATACAGATATATTTTGATGTATTACTTAGATATGCGTTTCATTTGAATTTATTTAATTCTAGCTTCTGACCGTGACTTCGTCTCAGTGGACTTCATCATTTGATCAGAACGAAATATAAAACTTATAACTGCACTGTATACTTAGTGCGGTCTATATTGGGATCCATAATGTTTTTTGTCCTATATTTGAATTCCCTAATATCGTTAGTCAATTTGGTCATAATGATCGTTTGTCCTGACGCACATTATTTGTCATGCTATTGTTCTAACATTGTTTGGTCGAATATTGGTTGCCCTAAAGCTGATATATACTAATACTAGCTTCTGCCCGCGACTTCGTCTGCGTAGATCTCGGTAATCGTTACTTTCAAATTATAAATATTTTCAATATGATCGTAAATACCGTTTTCATCACACTTGCACGTAAACAGTATCTAAACATACAGGTTAACTTGGCCGCAATGCCCGGTATAAAACCCTCGACCTTTTTATTTACCATGAAACCCAAGGTCGGTAAGTATTTTTTTTTTAATTTATAGCACAGCACACATGTCATGCAAGTTCAAGCAAAGAGTTTACACGCAATTGAAAAATTGTCTTAAAATGTTATTTAAACAGGAATTTCATTGCAATCTCGCTACATGTTACTTAAATACTCAATTACATACACATACATACATAAACTCACGCCTTCGTTCCCAGAGTGGGGTAGGCAGAGCTACAGAATTACCAACAACTCTAAAAAACTTCTTGATAATCGTGTAACCACAATTTGCACAATTAGGCTAAGATGTTTACCAGTGTATTAGTGACAGGTTGCAAGCCCATCGCCTAACAATACTACAAGCCTTTATTCCCTTAGTCGCCTCTTACGACATCCATGGGAAGACATGGAGTGGCACTATTCTAACCCGGTAACCACACAGGTTCAGGCTCAATTAATGTTCTTAATAATCGATTTTAATAGTTTTCTGTATCAAAACGTCGTTTTTTTTTACACTCCTTCAGGGCTGTATGTATACCTACGTAAGTATTTGCCCTTAACGTTTCTGAACGAAACATTTGTATAATCTGTGGAGTCCGCCCGTCATCCGCTTAAAAAAAGTTCAAGTAATTCGTAATATTACTTGTGCTGACTTGTGTGTGATTATAAGTTTTTTCTGTCCTATAATTTTATTTATTTACTCGCAAATGTGATGAAAAACATTGTATGTTTCACGGTCGGTACAGGAATTACGTACCTCGACTCAGAAAGCCCTCAGTCTTCGACTTCGGGCTTCTACTAGAGCCTCGATCGTAATTCCTTACTTACCGACCTTAATACACAATGTACTATTTCATCACACTTGCACGTAAACAGTATCTAAACATACAGGTTAACTTGGCCGCAATGCCCCATATAAAACCCTCGACCTTTTTATTTACCATGAAACCCAAGGTCGGTAAGTAATTTTTTTTTAATTTATAGCACAGCACACAGGTCATGCAAGTTCAAGCCAAGAGTTTACACGCAATTGAAAAATTGTCTTAAAATGTTATTTAAACAGGAATTTCATTGCAATCTCGCTACATGTTACTTAAATACTCAATTAATGTTCTTAATAATCGATTTTAATAGTTTTCTGTATCAAAACGTCGTTTTTTTTACACTCCTTCAGGGCTGTATGTATACCTACGTAAGTATTTGCCCTTAACGTTTCTGAACGAAACATTTGTATAATCTGTGGAGTCCGCCCGTCATCCGCTTAAAAAAAGTTCAAGTAATTCGTAATAATAGTTGTGCTGACTTGTGTAAGTATTATAAGTGTTTTCTGTCCTATAATTTTATTTATTTACTCGCAAATGTGATGAAAAACATTGTATGTTTCACGGTCGGTACAGGAATTACGAACCTCGACTCAGAAAGCCCTCAGTCTTCGACTTTGGGCTTCTACTAGAGCCTCGATCGTAATTCCTTACTTACCGACCTTAATACACAATGTACTATTTTGAGTTGATTCCGAAAAACTGCGCTTCTCAACAAAAGGACGTAGGTGCCATGAAGCTAGGTACTAGGTACGCTCTTTTGCTGACGCACGTTTTTTCGAAATACCCAACGGCTTTGGTACCCTACATTGAGCTTGGTCAGACATGCTCTTGCCCGGTTTCTTGTCAATTTTGACGTTTATCAAGTTTAAGATCAATTTGACGGCCGACAGGCACGAAACTCCCCCCCCCCGATATTTGCGGCCGTTGGTTTCCAATCTAAACTCTATAACGTAACAGCACAGCCGATATGCTCTCAAGCATCAGAACTATAACTATGAAATGGAGCTACTCTTAACACCGTTTGTTTATCAATTCGAAAGTATGTATGTATGGTTGAACACTTCATAAGCTTAATTATTACCTTCTACCTTACTCCTTTTGTTTAATACTTTAGAGGTATCGTACGTTTGATTTTAGGTAAACAGGAACGTGAACAGGAACAGGAGGAGTGTGGTTGCCGGCTTAGAATAGTGCCACTCCATGTCTTCCCGTGGATGTCGTAAGAGGCGACTAAGGGAATAAAGGCTTGTAGTACTGTTAGGCGATGGGCTTGCCACCTGTCACTAATATACACTGACATCTTAGCCTATCAACAAGTTTTTAGAGTTGTTGGTAATTCTGTAGCTCTGCCTACCCCACTCTGGGAATGAAAGAGGTGTGAAAGGTATGTATTTATGTATGTAGGAACATGAAAAGCGTATCCAAACGTTTTGGTAGGTAAAAGTTCGGATATGGAAGACCAGTTGCGTTATATTCAAAGTGTTAATGAAAAAATGCTAGAAAAACTTAACTTAAGGCATAACAATGGTATTGGGTCCTGCGCTAGGATTCCCTGTGTTGCCGGGCCCAATTTTGATCAGTTTCAACAGGCTTAAATTCATTTGCGGATATTGCAAAAATCGTTTATACTTAATTACCTACTTTAAACAATAATATCTTAAACTTAATAATTTATAAGTTAAGTATACTAATCTACTTTTCACGCCACTGCTCGGAAATATGGCCAAAGAAGGATCGAAATCAGAATAGAAAGTTGCTCTTAGTAGTACAACACAAAAACAGTCCAACAATGTTGAGTTGCAAAGTAAAATGGAGTGTTTTTAGACCAGTTTACTTTCTACTCTGCTATTGGTCGGTTATTTATGACTAGACTACAAATACGGTTCTATAATCAGAATTATTAAAAGTCGACGCCATTTTGAACTTTTTTGTTACTGGTCCAATTGCCCTGAAAATCGATATCTGAGGGTCCCTGGGGACTAAACATACAATTCCAAAATTAGAATTGTTAAAAGTGGACGCCATTTTGAACTTTTTAGTTACTGGTCCGATTGCTCTGAAAATCGATATCTGAGGGTCCCTGGGGACTAAACATACAATTCTAAAATTAGAATTGTTAAAAGTGGACGCCATTTTGAACTTTTTTGTTACTGGATCGATTGCTCTGAAAATCGATATCTGAGGGTCCCTAAAGACCACAAATACGGTTTCATAATCAGAATTGTTAAAAGTCGACGCCATTTTGAACTTTTTTGTTACTGGTCCGATTGCCCTGAAAATCGATATCTGAGGGTCCTTGGGGACTACAAATACGGTTCCATAATCAGAATTGTTAAAAGTGGATGCCATTTTGAACTTTTTTGTTTCTGGTCTGGTTCTGATTATGGAACCATAAGAACCATTGTAGTCCCCAGGGACCCTCAGATATCGATTTTCAGGGCAATCGGACCAGTAACAAAAAAGTTCAAAATGGCGTTGACTTTCAACCATTCTGATTATGGAACCGTATTTGTAGTCTTTAGGGACCCTCAGATATCGATTTTCAGAGCAATCGGATCAGTAACAAAAAAGTTCAAAATGGCGTCCACTTTTAACAATTCTGATTATGAAACCGTATTTGTAGTCTTTAGGGACCCTCGATATTTCAACATTTCCTTGTCATTCAGCAACTGTCCTAATGCTAATATCAATATTACTTTTAATTAAACTGTGTATTATGTTCTAACCTGTTTTATTTCCTTACATTAGGCGTGAAAAGCACATAGTATTGCCTCGGTAGAAAGTGCAATAGATGGACTCGTATCTTCGCGGTCCTCACCTGCGGCTCGGCCCGCGAACTAACTCGTCCATCTATTGCTTACTTTCTGTACCTGGGCTACAATGTACTATACTACAACTCACTTTAGTGGCCATGTTATTATTTACATACACACGATGTATAAATATATACCATAAACTAAATAAAAATATATAGTAAAAAATGACGTACACCCGTTCAAACAAAATTACATAAGTCGAGAACAAGTAAATAATAAAACGTAAGTGCACATAATTTTTAAAGGGTAATGTACTCTACTTGGTGATTAAACTTATGCGCCGACGGTGTTTACTACCGTATTTCTGTCGTTCAAAAATTATAACTGACTTCAAAAAGGAGGAGGAGGTTTTTTTTTTATGGCATAGGAAGGCAAACGAGCCACCTGATGGTAAGTGGAAACTGTGACCCATACACATTCGCATTCACAAGACCGCAATCCTGAGACTGCTAATGCGTTGCCAACCCTGAGGACTAAGATGGAATGCCTCTTTGCTAGTCATTTAACCGGCTGTCTTATCCCCAAACCGGAACACAACAATGCAAACACTGCTGCTTGGCGGTAGGCGGCTGATAATATGGTGGTACCAACCCGGACGGACCCTGCACAAGGTCCTCCCACAAGTAAAATAGTTATTTGTTATACTAGTGGGGAAAGTTGTATTTTACCTGCGAGTGTTCATTTGAAATACGAGCTAGCGAAAGGATTCTATGATTGACCACGACCGAAGCTTTGTGTTATACACGGGTGAAAAGTTATTTTACGTCTCGTGTCTTGAAACACTTGCTACGCTCAGGATTCTATTTTTGAACCACTCGCTTCGCTCGTGGTCAATCATAGATCCTTTCGCTAGCTCGTGTTTCAAATGAACACTCGCAGGTAAAATACAACTTTCCCCACTTGTATAACAAATAACTATTTCACCCGTGTATAACACGAAACTTTTCACCTCACTACAGCGAGGAAACTATATGAGGAAACTATGTGATACCTGTCACTAATATACACTGTTAAACATTTTAGCCTAATTGACAACAATTCATTATGTGCTAAGGTAGTAAAATAAAATACCGTTTCTAGATTTTACACTGCTGATTACAGTAAAAATATCTTTGGATTTTTTTATGCAGTAGTTTTTTTCTATTTAGGAAAAACAGTAAAAAAAGTTGGATTGTGAATGTTAGGAATACACTTATAGTGCCCTTAGTCCATTTATTACCAAAGGAATTGAAAAAAATATGACATGACATGACAGTCAGTTCTGTTTCTGTTTAAAGTTACTTTTTTTTAAATTTTATATCATGCTAAGATCACGACATCAGTATTCCTAACTTTGTATATACGGTCTTTTTAATGACTATTTATGTAATAAATTATTAACGACGAATTTAAGTTAAATATAGAAAAACCGAGAAATACGGGTAGTCTAATTTTTAACCAGCTATTATAAACGCGAAAAAACAATAATGCTTTTTTTTTTAAATGTTGTCAATTGTGCAAATTGTGGTTACAGAGTTATCAACAAGATTTTAGAGTTGTTGGTAATTCTGTAGCTCTGCCTATCCCACTCTGGGAATGAAGGCGTGAAGGTACGTATGTATGTATAGAAAAAGAAGAAGAAAGTAGAAGTTTGTGTAGAAAAGTTAAGGTAAGTAAATGAACGCCAACAAAGTGTTTATTTTGCATTGCCTTTATTCCTAGATTTCAACTGGTGACGATCTAGTAACACTCCAATCATTAAGTTCTCTTACTGATGGTGTTAACCATGTCAATCAGATGATTTATCTCAATCGCTTGGTTAGCGATCTGTTCGTACGCATTAATATGCTCAATAGGTCTCCATTCGGCGTATAATCTCTTGACCGTGTTCCTTATGTCTGTCATGACGTTAAACTTGTCGTTGACATCTCCCAGAAGGTAGCCAATGTCAAAGGAGGTTGAGTTGGTGTAGTGGGTCCGAATCTGCTCTGCCCTGACCACCTGGAAGAGAGGTGTTAGGGTGTTCACTAATGTTTTACCAAATCATCATTTGACAAACTACAGGGTGATTGGTAGCTAGGAGCAAAGCTTTAAGGGGGTGATAGAGCTGCTCATAAGCTATCGATTTAACCCCCATGTATGTTCAGCAATTGTTATTAGTTTCCGAGATATTGATCGTTTTAATCGGAATTTTTGTAATTTTTTCTTATGTCCGTTACGAAAAACACCTAAATACATGTAAAAAAAAACACTGTTTTTTTTTAACATGACATAGTGATCCTAAGATCACTATGAACATTACATTGAACGAACGATGACTATGAACGTTTCATTTCATTATAACTTTTTGAGTAAACGCACAGTTACTTTCTCGATACTAAGAGAACCTGCGTTTGTTTTTTATGGTAAAACAAATACACCCTGAAAGCTTTGCACTTAGCTACCAATCACCCTGTCTATCATTTCGCAAAGAGATCCTTCCCGCCTCATTATTTAACTTTTTTTTGTGGTCAAAAGTGTAACCTAACTTATTTGACAAGCTCGTTGTTACTCGTACCTATGTGATATGTGATGGTTTGGGCACAAACACGTTTTTGTGAAATGAAAGTTTGTCCCAGGATGATTTGGTAAAAAGTCAAGATACCGTATTAGAGTTTTAGTAAATATTGCTGCAACAGATACATGAAGACCACATTTCACTTGATTAAATGGGTCAATTAACTTTTCTTTGTAGCTCGTTGCGATGGTGATGTCTCCTGGGTCACTCTTTAAAACTATGATTTCAAAGGATATAAGTCCACTAAAAAACTGTTTTATTGGCAATTACACACCCATTCTTTTATGGCCTTTCTCCTTAGTGTGCTGGAAGTATATATTACAACATTTTTTTCTAAGAAACTCTATCACTGTTGTCTCCTGGCTTACTGAACAGAATAATAAGAAAAAGAAGTTGATCCACCCAAATACACTCAGCAGCAAAAATAACCGCCCACCGGTATATTTTGTTACACACCGGTGTAACAAATATACCCTCTTAAATCAGATAATAACATGAATAATCAACCAAATTCACTTCAGCTGGTTTTGTTTTCCAGCTAAAAAATCTAAGCACAATGTACTAATAATAGCCTTAAAAAATGTAGCGCCTTTTAAAATGACACTCAAGTCACTTGAAAGAAATAACAAACCAAACGCAATAATATACTATGAACGGGTGGTTTGTGGATTCTTTGTTATTCCTTTAGGACGAGTTAGTGTTGCCATCTCTATAAATAGGCGACCAGGACAAGACGCGTGAAAACCCCGGATTTAGAAACCCAGAACCCGGACGGTTCGTCGGTTGTCCATAACGCGGAGCGCGAGTCGCACCGCCCGTCGCGTCGCTCAAGTCGCACGGCCGTCGCGTCGCTCGGCGGCGCGGAAGGCCCATGACTTTAAATTTTGTTCCATTTGGCGTCGAGACCCTTGGTCCGTGGGGTCCTAGCGCTCAAAGCCTCATTGACGTCACGGGTGACCGAAGAGCTGGCAGTTTCCTCGCTCAAGCTATAAGTTTAACTATCCAGCAAGGAAATGCTGCCAACATCTTCGGGACAATACCGCAGGGCCCTTTTTACATATAGATATCAAGCAAGCAAGCAAGCAAGCTCCGAACAAGTTTGCTTTTAAAAAGAAAGTTCGCGATTTTTTTTCATTTTGTAGGTAGAATAGTCATCATCTTGTTTCTCTGATGGTGTTATCTGTAATGTTTTGTGCTTATCCTCATTTTTATATATTTTTTTATATTATGTATTTATATTTATTTTAATATATTGGTATGTAGGTATATATTATTACGTTTAAGCAACATATATGTTAGACCCTATGTTGCACCGCCACCACAATCTCTGCTTTGCCCAAAGGTTAACTGGTAGAGAATGCCTTACGGCATTAAGTTCGCCTTTTGTATACAAAGTGTATTATTTTGTGCAATAAAGATTAAATAAATAAATAAATTATAGTTCTATTTCAGTTTTGTAATTATTCTATTTTTATCTTTTGAAATAAATAACTAGAATGTTTTCTATTATATAAGTACTTTTTCACTTCTCATGCTCTTAAAATGCTACTTAAATCTCTGCGAATCGGGACTAAAGCTCCTTATTAATCTCTAGGGATTAAAGTTTTTTTTTTTTAATTTACTTTGGAAACCCCTAAACAACCAATCACGGTGTTTGTGAATGGAGGATTATAGCCATTTTCAGTGATTGTGTATGGGCCATATTATTGGGTGTCGAAATAACCTCAAAATGACAACTGTGCAAATATATATAAAAAAAGGATTTAATTTCGTGAAACACGATTAATTATTACGAATATGAATCTATTTAATCATATTAAGGCCGAACTCTTTTATTATGCGTGGTCCAATTACTTTTAAAATGGTTTCCAAGTTTGAATCTGTTGGCTAAATATGCAAGCATTTAAAACATCTACGAAATAATAAGGTATAGTTGCACTTTTAATATATCGTAGATTTGGTTAGCTACTTTTATTTTATTAATGTTAGATTAACAATAGTAATAATAAGATACCTAATTGTTAGTTTTAACTGTTAGAAACTTTTTGTTTAGAACGTCGTTTTTTTCCTCGCATTCAAAGTGAAAAGTAGAGTGTTTAACGCGAGACTAAACAACCATAATGACACTCGAACTACAGCCACCCTCGCTCGCAAGCTCGCTCGCGTGGCTAAACATCTCGTGTCATTATGGCTTGTTTTAGTCCCTTGTTGAACAATCTACTATTGTTGCACTTTAAATGGTTACATTTTTAACATTTGAATATGTACACATATTTTATTTGAGTGCAAAAAATAAGAGATACGTACTACTTAATACTTTACAAAATGTAAAATGAAAATATTTAAAGTTTAAAGTACTTATATTCATATTTTCTTTAGTTAATAATGAAACAATTTATGAGATTCATAAAAATTAAAATTGAATAATTAATCGTCCGTTTACAAATATACACACTCACGGTATTAGAATCATATCCATATTAAGATTTCTACTCGAAATCCTACGATGTTGCACGTACAATACCGATCACTGTACATAAACTACTATTGAGATCTTTGTTACTACAAAACAAGGCAACAATAGTATATTGTTCAACAAGGGACTAAAACAAGCCACGAGATGTTTACCCACCCAAGCGGAGCGCGGGTGGTTATAGTTCGAGTGTAATTATGGTTGTTTAGTCTCGCGTTACACACTCTACCTAGTTTTATCACTTTGAACGCGAGGGAAGAAAACTAAAATGGACCATTCCCCCCTGAACTCCTGAAAACTACGGAGCCCAAAATTAAAAAAAATACAAAATATTGTTAATGAAAAGGTAAAAAGATAAAAGACATTTATTCAGTAAGTAGGCACGGGCACTTTTACACGTCAAAAGTCTACCAGCGCTCCCCAAGAGGAGAACACTGCTGAGAAGAAACGCCGAAAGAAACTTCGACTACTTGCTTGTAGATTACAGGAAAACCTATAAGAATTCTATTAACCTTTTGAACGCCACCGACGGCTCTGGCCGTCAACGTGAAGTCGTGCCACTGACGCCACGACGGCTACAGCCGTCACAAGTTCAAGATCGAAAGAGACTTTATTTCGTATCAATAAGGTGTAATTTTCATAGCATAGCAAAAATGTTTGGCGTGTGAGTGACACATCTTGTATACGACGTAAGGCGTTCAAAAGGTTAAATATAAAAAAAAACCACGCGAGTTCAACTCGCACTTGGCCGGTTTTTTTAAATAATATTTTCGCACAGTAGTCATTTTGAGGTTATTTCCATGCCCTAAAACTATGACTACCTTCAGGTCGCTATCCCGTATCATTTCGTACATCAGCCTGAATAGCTTGAGCTTCATGCTCTTGTCGTCGTCGACGGTCGCCGCAGGAGCACCCGGGGACGGCGCGACGGGAGGCTGGTCCATGATCTGCCCTTCTGGAAAAGGCTTTTGTTTAGAAATCTAAATCGAGATATCTGGTCGCCACCCTTGAAATAGGTACCGTTGAGGAGTTCCGGTGGCCAGCTGTGGTCTTCATCAGTTCCACTTCACGAAATGATACTTTCTGAATGCAAATACTGGACTTGTTACTAAAAAGAGTAAAATCGCTAACCTATAATATTTGAGTAGTTTCTATAATCCCTCCAGATTGCCTCGTCAGACTCAAATACACTAACGAACCAAAAAAAATATGAAAAATCGGTCTAAAATTGACGCAGAAATCGGTGCAGATAGATAAAAATAAAACAAAAATAGATACAGTGGAACATGGATCATTCTTTTTTGAAGTCGGTTAAAAATTAATAGTAGATTGTTCAACAAGGGACTAAAACAAGCCATAATGACACGAGATGTTTAGCCACGCGAGCGAGCTTGCGAGCGAGGGTGGCTGTAGTTCGAGTGTCATTATGGTGGTTTAGTCTCGCGTTAAACACTCTACTTTTCACTTTGAATGCGAGGAAAAAAACGACTCTCCACTTATAACGAATTTTCTCTCTTTATTAGTATTTGTATTGGGTATATTTATGGCCTGTAATCTCGTCTCAGTTTCCACATCTTGTAATGTTATATTTGTGAGCTCTATTCCTCTGCACGCTCCGCTGATACCGAATATGAGTGCGACCTGCAAACAATTAGGACTATTATTATAAAATAAAAACTAAATATAAAATTCCTTGGAACCTGAAATCTAAATCATAATGCATAACATAATAAAAACCGGCCAAGTGCGATGTCGCACACGAAGGGTTCCGTACCATTATCTATACAACATTAGACTATACCTGTTGCCGTTATTATATAATATCGAGCGATAAACCGCAAAAAGACACGTTTGTTGTATGGGATCCCCACTTAAATGTTTATTTTATTCTGTTTTTAATATTTCTTGTTATAGCGGCAACAGAAATATGTACATCATATGTGAAAATTTCAACTAGCTATCACGGTTCATGCGATACAGCCTGGTGACAGACAGACAGACAGACGGACAGTGGAGTCTTAGTAATAGGGTCCCGCTTTTACTCTTTGGGTATGGAACCCTAAAAACGACATTTATCACAAACGTGAAATAGCACAATTGTTAAGACCGACATTAATAACATAATAAAGTAAGTAATATTCTAGATAGGTAATTTTAAAGTTTAACATTAACATACCTTCATTGTCAAGTATATCTCGTCAGGTGCGTCATTTAAAAAAGTTTCTATATTCTGCGAAGTAAAAACTCTTGATTTTTTTGAAGTATGTCCACTTGATAGTCTATTTAACAAACACGTTAAGTTTGTAAACTTTTTCAAGTTAACATCATGGTTTATCTGCAGTGTGGTTTTAAGCATGGAATAAATACTCCAATAAATGCTTATATTTTTTGATATTTCATCAAAATAAGTGAGAAATACGGATTCAGAAAATGATGTTATTTGTTTCCCACATTTCCAATCAATAAAAGTTTGGTATGTTTTTGAATAAATGCCACTAGATTTTGGCGGCAAAAGATTTCGTATCACCTCTTTTGCTTTCTTCTCCATTCTGGAGTTAGGCGTTAATTCTTCTTGACTGGATGATGATGATGACATTTCTGGTCCGTAATTTCTAAAGTTGCACAATTAATTGGTGAAATATTATTTTTTAACAGCGTACGCTCAATACAAGTTATGAACGAACATCTATCTATTCTCTCCTTTACTGGAGTATGCATCTGAGATCTGGAATCCCCACTATCTAACCTATACAAATCTGGTTGAACGTGTCCAGAAGAAATTCCTAAGAGCCCTTCATTTAAGGCTTTGTGGGGTACATTTATCATATGACGAGCTCTTAAAGCGATATAAACTACGTACACTTTCAGTCAGACGAGCGGTTCG
The DNA here is from genome assembly GCA_927399475.2 of Acleris emargana. Classification (NCBI taxonomy): domain Eukaryota; kingdom Metazoa; phylum Arthropoda; class Insecta; order Lepidoptera; family Tortricidae; genus Acleris; species Acleris emargana. The sequence goes on from OV656862.1 coordinate 2,626,722, forward strand.
GGATGCGGTGGTTCTGTACAATATATGTACCAGCAACTACAATTGCCCAAAACTACTACAATACTTAAATTATCGTGCCCCTACATATAGAACTAGATCCACCCTCCTTTTCGCTGTCCCGGCGAGTAAAACAAATGCTGGTGTCCGCGCGCCGCTCTGTAGAATGTGCAATGCCTACAACAAGCAATTGTCCTCGGTTGACATGTTTAACTGTGCCAAAATTAATTATAAACGCAGCGTCATTAAGGTCTTAGATGCTAGTGTAAACGTAGGCTAATGTTGATGTTAATTTGTTGTATTGCTGAAGTTTGTGTGTTAATGGAGTCATTCATATATTTACAGTGCCGTTTATTTTATTGTAAATTAACTGTTATTAGTTTTAGTTGTGTTTACCATATTTTTATATACTCAACTTTAATTTATTATATCTTAATTCTTTAGACTAGTTATAAGCTCAAAATTGCACCACAGTCACCGCCCGATCTAGAATTTAACTCTTAGTGGGATTTGTTTCAGGATGTAGACTAAACCTAACTTTAAGAGATCCTTTGTTTTATAATATTTTGTAATGTCTATATCTGTTTTTTTCCCCAATAAATAAAAAAAAAAAAAAAAAAAAAAAATATTCAAAATACAAACAGGAAAAAAAAGTTCCGCGGTTTTTTTGTAAAGTGATGTTTTAAATGCTTGCATATTTAGCCAACAGATTCAAACTTGGAAACCATTTTAAAAGTAATTGGACCACGCATAATAAAAGAGTTCGGCCTTAATATGATTAAATAGATTCGTATTCGTAATAATTAATCGTGTTTCATGAAATTAAATCCTTTTTTTTATATATCGATACCTTAGTTCACACTCGTACTAATTACAGTTTTGCAATTTTTACAGGGGAGCATTTTTTATGTTTGTAGGCGAATATCTTATCAATGGTGGGGAAAAAAAAACAATTTATGACTTTGTGTCTTAAAACAGGTCTTTGAGATTATATTATGTCAAATATTTATATACAATTATTAAGTCTTTATACTGAAAATTGATGTTTAAGTAGCCCGCCCCCTCAATTAATACAAGCGTGCACGTCAAAAGTTTGAAATCAATGCAGTTAAGACATTAGCGATTATATTTATTCCATGATAAAAACATGTATACCTAATATAAGGAGGTAATATAAATCAAATACATTTTGTGGAAAAAGTTTTATTAGTCACTACATAGTATAAAACAAAGTCGCTTGCGCTGTCTGTCCCTATGTATGCTTAAATCTTTAAAACTACGCAACGGATTTTGATGCGGTTTTTTTTAATAGATAGAGTGATTCTTAAGGAAGGTTTATATGTATAATACATTCAACGCGGGCGAAGCCGCGGGCGGGTCGCTAGTATTAAATAATAAAAACATAAAAATACTAAACAAGTTCTGTTAAGGTAAAAGCGTTCATTACATTTATAACGACATTTTGAACAGTCTGTTGGTACGCACTTTCTTTGCCTTTCCTATTTACGTAGCGTTGGCCTGATTGACGTAGATTTTTAACAATGTTTCTTTGCCACTTTTCAGGCTGACCTTTCTTCCTCCTTTTTGGTACATTATCATTGTTATTTTCTTTTGCACTATCGCAGTTTTCGGATGACAACGGTGACGGAACAGGCGTAGGGCAAAAAGAAGACTCGGAATCAACATAAGGAGAATCGATATCTGAATCGTCTGACATACATAGATCGTTACGCAAAATTTCAGCAGCATCTTGTTTCGATGTGCTTGGTAAAGATTGAAACTCATTTGAAAAGTGAGGGCTTGTAGGAATAGGAGATTCTCGAATATTTAAATCAAGAAAAGCCGAGCAGCTGTCGTCCAAGGAATTTATACTAAATTCCGATGCAATTGTTTCGAAATGTAAATCTGTTATCATATTTGAGGCATGGTCTAAGTTATTACTAGAATCTTCTATGACTGACCCAGAATCTAACTCAGTAAAATATTTTGATGAGGTATTAACTGGTGTCGATCTGTTGCTGTCAGAGTGACCGGTTAAGTTGTGAATCGTAGTCTCTATTTGTTGTACCGAAACAGTGGTTTTTTTGTCAGCTGATTTTGCTACTAAATCTTCCGGTATTCTTCCAGAATCCATCTCCAACGAACTGTTATTTAAAACTGGTGACTCCGGAATTATAACATGTGTTAAAATCTTACTGTGTTCAGAAGTACTGGAGTTAATAGATTCATCGACCAATATTGCGGCTTCGTTGATTTGAAAGGATTCTTCAAATACTGCATCTGTAATACGACAAAATATGCACTTTTTTTTTATATGTCGCTTTTGTTGCTAAACAATTTTACACAAATTATACAAAATAATAATATTTCCAAAATCACTTCACACATATATTAAGTGCATTTAGCTTACAAAAAGACACAACCAGATAAAGATAAACTATGTTAACATCACTTCAATAATGTGTACAATGATACTAAGCACCGTTAGCACAAAATACTTTTTTTTTTAATTTAAAACTCTTGTGCACTACTGTATTAAGTGCTTTTAGCTCAGGGAAAGATCGATTAATATAACTTTAATAATGTGTACCAAGATACTAAGTACTGTTAGCACAAAATAATTATTTCTATACATTTAAAATGCTGGTGCATAACCGTGTTAAGTGCAATTAGTTTACTGAATGATCGATTAACATCACTTTCTATAATGTGTTCAAAGATACTAAGTACTGTTAGCCGAAAATAATTCGTTATAATAAGTTAAAATGCTAGTGCACAACTGTATTAACTGTAGGTTTAGCATGACAAAACAGTAGCAATGTGCAGTCAAGTTTATCGTAATTATGATCCCAAGGCTTTAAAGATATGTACACAACTAACAACACAACAAGTAACTTTACAACAGATAATTATACATACAAATCATCTTTTTTACTTACTTTTATCCGGCTTTTGTGAGGTAATTTCACTCAACGTCGATCTTTCTTCATTGATAGCATCACATGAAGATCCTGCGCGTTTCTGATAATTCTGCTTTACTAAGTTGACTCTACCTACTCGAAATTGTAATTAGATTCCAAAATCTGACAGTTCCCATCTTGATTATTTCTTTATTAAAATATTATTTCATAAACATATCAATGAGAACTCGTGTAACCAGTAATATTAGGGTCAGTTTAATTGATAAAAATACCTACACTTAAACCAAAATGCAGTAATCACAGCGAATGTGCGTCGGTTGAGGTTAGGATTTTGGAATCTAATTACAGTTTCGAGTATAACTTTCGGCCTCTACTAAACATTTTGACAAACTACCTACTAAATTACGTTCTCCATTTAAAAGACGGGCCTTGTTGTTGCCCGGACTCGTTCGGCTCAACGACTGACCGGTCAGCTTAGCAACACACGCCTACGGAGTGTCCGTCAAAGAAAGATAGATAAAGAGTAAGAAAGGGAAGGCGTGTAGCTCGTACCTATCGGAAGCTCGTGGCGCGGCGCTCAAGGACATTGTACTCGTAGGTATGAATCGGTAAACCATTTATGACGCGTCAAAAAAACATTTTAATAACAAAATAAACCTCGCAAAATGTTATATTGGATGAAATCGTATTAACAGAAGTAAACGCTTCAATGCTTAATAAAATAATAGGATGCAATTCAACTATCGACAATTAATACAATTGTATCTTCAATGCATTTTAGAACTAATCGTATTAAAATGGCTTAACATTTTTAGGCACATAACAAATTCAAGCAACAAAATCGATTAAAAACACTTCTGACGAACGTATCCCAATTTTTTTGTAAGAGTTTGTACTAAAACTACATAATTTATTATTGCAAACAAAAAAGTATAACTTTTCGATGGGATTAAATGTTCTTAGGATAAATGTACATTACTTGAATTTAAGTCTATCAACCTTAAATCACTTATAGTATACGTTCATAACATTTAAAGGAAGTAATGGATTTTAGTATAATATTACACACATCCGTCGGAGTTAGTATTATGGTGTCACGTTGTTTTTAATAGAAGGAGAAGGCTTTACAGATTTCTGATGAGAGCAAACGACGCAGAATTTCATTTAATATATATAGCAATAAAAAAGTAAAATTTGTTTTTTTTGTAATTAGTACGAGTGTGAACTTAGGTATCGATATTTGCACAGTTGTCATTTTGAGGTTATTTCGACACCCAAAAATATGGTCCATACACAATCACTGAAAATGGCGATAATCCTCCATTCACAAACACCGTGATTGGATGTTTAGGGGTTTCCAAAGTAAATTAAAAAAAAAATACTTTAATCCCTAGAGATTAATAAGGAGCTTTAGTCCCGATTCGCAGAGATTTAAGTAGCATTTTAAGAGCATGAGAAGTGAAAAATATTTTACTTCCTTAAACTTAAGTGTACATGACAACAATGGTTTTAACTTACCATTCGGTACAAATAGGTACCCTGTGTCAGGAAGCCCCTCCTACAAAGCTACATAGGTCTCATTTGGAAACAATTCGTAGTAAGTTACCATTTTAAATATATACACGCTTATCATAAGTCCTCTATTATGCGTTCAAAACCCGTCGGAAATGACCAGCATTAATATTACAACCAATTTTACTATGAGAACTTTATTGTCTGTGGTAGTATTAACTAATTAACTCATAACAGTTTAAATTTGGAACAGCTGTCAAAACTCAAGAGGGTCTCTATTCTAGTATTCATAGATATTAAAACAGTTACCGACTTGGAACGCCATTTCAGTATGTTTTTTTAATATAAACCGCACGACATTTCATCTCGAAAAACTTATTTACTATTTATATTAACTATTTTCAACTTGAAAATTTATGGAGACTTAATTCGTTTGTCTATGATTTTAAAAACATTCCTCTTGACGGAGGATCGAATTGCCGCCATTATTGTTGTCATTTGGTTGTTGTTTTTTTGCTGTTACGAAAGTAGGATAATTCTAAACTTATGATATGTGTGTGGATAAAGTAGTGTATGCAACTGTCCATAATTAGGCCTTAAAATAAGAGTGTGGTTTTATGAAACGAGCTTTAGTGAGTTTCATAATAGGATCACACGATGCATCAGTTGCATTAACTACTATTAATTTACTTATACATTATGTTATGATAAACTGCGTGTGAGCGTGCGTATATGTTTTTTTATCAATAACATTTACCTGGAAGCTTCTGTGCTTCTATTTGAAAACGCCTATTAGCCCTTCTGAGCGGAAAACCACCAGGGCGAACTTTGAACTTGATGGAACTGTAAAAGTGGAATAAAAGTTTTTTATGTAACTGGTACATAATGAAGCTTCTTAAGGTACGAGTGCTGAGGTTAGGTTAGGTTAGATTACTTTTCTCGTTTACTTTCTTCGATTTTTTTGCTAACAAATTACTGGTCAGAGTGGTCAGCGAAGTCATTTTCATTATTCAGATTGGCGATTAATAGTTTGTGAATTTGAATACTAAAATATTTCGTATCACAAACACAAACAAATACGATAACGTCGATAACACTTTAGCCTAAAATGGTTTATGTTCCAAATATCACTTTTGAATCGCCGAAAACTTGGCTTTTCCACTGTGACCGTTCTTTATTTTGTTTTTGAATTCCTTCCTTCCTCCCTTCCGACACAAGTCCCACCCCGCATTCATTACTACAGGTTAATTATTGTCCGTAACTTTAAAGATTTCCAGTATTTATAATCACTTTAAACGATAATTTCTGTATAATTAAAAAAAAAACACGGACTTGCTCTTACTAGGTGCACAGTGGCGCCCTCCCTCCAATATATTTACTGATATCAAGAGCAATATGGTTTTGCCGAGTAGGATATAGGTATCATTACCTAGGGAACATCAGGTCTTTGCTTGTCACGTTGGCGCGTGGTTCCGTGGATGGGACGTACTTTTCAATGACCTTGACCTTAGAAGGCCACGACAGCTCGGCGATAATCTTCAAGACTGAAGGCGGCACCTCTGTGGAAGCTTGAATTAAACCACTGTTTAGCCACAGATAAATTATATACTAGCTTCTGCCCCTGAGTTATTCCCCTGACCGATCGTTATTCCCTCGTGAACTTTTTCATCTCACTAGCTCGGAAAGCCCTTTTTGTTTGTTTGATATCTATTGAGGAAATCGCTTTTTATCCACAAGTGAGGGAAGAGTTTTGACATTTGAAGGCAGCTTAAGTGTAATTTGACAGCTAACCAAACGTAAAACCTTAAAAGTGCTGAATTTTTAACATCACAATTAATGAGTTCCATCGAGTAAAAAACACTAAATACAGTCTTACTACTTTATTTTAATTCATAAATAAATATCAGCATTCAAAATTAACCTTCATTCTTGTTTTAAAAACGGATAAAATGTTCTGACAGTCCAAATACGTCGATGTGCAAACAAAACGCATCCGAAATAATAAAAAAAAAACTTACGTCAAAACTTTTCTATTACGTCAAAGCCGTCAACGTTAAAATATTCGCATGTTTTTCTAGTTTGTTTTGTTATTAAAAATGAGTGATTCGAGTGATAAAGACGTATTAACACCCGTGGAATTACAGGAAACCGTGCAAAATGCGGAATTGAGCTTACAGTACAAACCATTTTCTTAGTTTCCTCGCTGTAGTCAACGTTAAATATTCGCATGTTTTTCTAGTTTGTTTTGTTATTAAAAATGAGTGATTCGAGTGATAAAGACGTATTAACACCCGTGGAATTACAGGAAACCGTGCAAAATGCGGAATTGAGCTTACAGTACAAACCATTTTCTTAGTTTCCTCGCTGTAATCAACGTTAAATATTCGCATGTTTTTCTAGTTTGTTTTGTTATTATAAATGAGTGATTAGAGTGATAAAGACGTATTAACACCTGTGGAATTACAGAAAACCGTGCAAAATGCGGAACTGAGCTTACAGTACAAACCCTTTTCTTAGTTTCCTCGCTGTAGTGAGGTGAAAAGTTTTGTGTTATACACGGGTGAAAAGTTATTTTACGTCTCGTGTCTTGAAACACTTGCTACGCTCAGGATTCTATTTTTGAACCACTCGCTTCGCTCGTGGTCAATCATAGAAACCTTTCGCTAGCTCGTGTTTCAAATGAACACTCGCAGGTAAAATACAACTTTCACCACTTGTATAACAAATAACTATTAAATATTTTTTCTTAAAAATGACCGGAAAAGTTGACATTACTAACTCCATACTGAGACGCGAAGTACATAGTTTACAGACATCCCAAATAAAAAAAAAGTTACATTGCGTGCTCGCTACACAAGCCCGCAATGTTGCATACAAATTTCATTGTTATCTAGTTTGTAACTTTTAAAAAAGTGAAAACAGCCATACTAAAATGAGGGCACAAGTCTTATACATCCATATTTTATTCAAAACGTAACTTTTTTATCTGTGTCTGGAATAGCTTGAGTTTTTTTTTCTAAAAAAGCTTGCGTTTCGCCTTGTCATAAACATAAAGGCGGTAAAGAGTTATGTTATTTCACGTGAAGTTTCTGTTTATATGTAATTTGTATCTTGCCATTTTTGAGAAAAGCAGTATATATGCCTCGGCAGGAACGGCAATTGCGGGCCTCGTATTTTTAAACGGACTCGCAAGCTCGTCCGTTTAATCCAATACTCGGCCCGCATTTGCCTGCTTCACTGCCTAGGCAATAATGTACTATTATAACACTAGAATCCGCGGCAATGGCCAATTCCTTTTCATCCGTGTCACTCTTGCGCGTCTGTGGCCCCCCGCTCCCAGTTCGCTTCGCTCGCGGCTCGACGCCGATATGTATTAAGTTTTTTCATCTCACTAGCTCGGAAAGCCCTTTTTGTTTGTTTGATATCTATTGAGGAAATCGCTTTTTATCCACAAGTGAGGGAAGAGTTTTGACATTTGAAGGCAGCTTAAGTGATATTTGACAGCTAACCAAACGTAAAACCTTACAAGTGCTGAATTTTTAACATCACAATTAATGAATTGCATCGAGTAAAAAACACTAAATACAGTCTTACTACTTTATTTTAATTCATAAATATCAGCATTCAAAATTAACCTTCATTCTTGTTTTAAAAACGGATAAAATGTTCTGACAGTCCAAATAAGTGTATAATAAGTGCTTCGAGTGATAAAGACGTATTAACACCCGTGGAATTATAGGAAACCGTGCAAAATGCGGAATTGAGCTTACAGTACAAACGATTTTCTTAGTTTCCTCGCTGTAGTCAACGTTAAATATTCGCATGTTTTTCTAGTTTGTTTTGTTATTATAAATGAGTGATTCGAGTGATAAAGACGTATTAACACCTGTGGAATTACAGAAAACCGTGCAAAATGCGGAACTGAGCTTACAGTACAAACCCTTTTCTTAGTTTCCTCGCTGTAATGGGGTGAAAAGTTTTGTGTTATACACGGGTGAAAAGACTGAAAAGTTATTTTACGTCTCGTGTCTTGAAACACTTGCTACGCTCAGGATTTTATTTTTGAACCACTCGCGCTTCGCTCGTGGTCAATCATAGAATCCTTTCGCTAGCTCGTGTTTCAAATGAACACTCGCAGGTAAAATACAACTTTCCCCACTTGTATAACAAATAACTATTACGCGCTCTTACATTTTGTTTTAACCTAAGCACATTTGTTTACTTTTATAAGTCCTAGCAGTCATTAAAGTGATTTTATCTTTAAAAAGCGTGTGATTTATTTATTGTCCGCCAACATCCACTACAATTTTAAATAACTAAGGTATACGCTATCGCCATTTCAAATTGCATCCACATCGGTCCAGCCCTTGCAGCGTGAAGGAGTAACAAACTAACACACATACAAACACAAACTTTCGCATTTATAAAATTAGTAGGATATTATGTTGTATACCTACTAAAGTCGGTAAAATCAGTACTGTTTAACACATAACCTCAATATTTCTGCAAACCAGTTTTGATGAAATACATACATACATACACCTTCACGCCTGTAATCCCAGAGTGGGCTAGGCAGAAATTGATAAATTGATGAAAACGTATATGTCTTGTAATTGCAACTGTCTGGTTATTGCAACTAATTTGAATAACTTCCTCTATGATCACTGTTTTTAACAGACAGGCGTGATATTGTTCTCTTATACTAAGAAATGCAATATCAAGCTTGTGAAGGTGAAGGATCTCGTAGAGTATGTACGAGTTAAGACCGGAGTTACTCTTGGGGTCGAGGGGTTGGAGCCCCGCCACAAGGTTAATTTTAAGTCATTTGTGGTGATAGTACCGACCAAAGATCTGTCGACCTTTTTAAAGGAGGAATTCTGGCCGAGGGGTGTCATATTTCAGCGATGTCGTGGCCACCATTTATGTTTTATATTATTGTTATTTATGTTAGTCTGTAACGTATTTTTAAATATGGGCCTTGAAGTCTGAAATAAAGTTTATTATTATTATTATACTTATATTTGTATGTCTTTACCAACCACGGGACTATGGGGTCCCGGACCTTTGGAAGGCGTACCTGGAGCCGAAGCCAACACGCAGAGGCCCTTTGAGTTCAAACTATAGAAGTATGCTCCCACGGACAACCAATGGTTAGTGTAGGACTATTTAAGAAGGATGGAAACATTAAAAATAGGCTCTATGAATGGACAGATATAGATTGGTCAACTAGGCTATTGATGAAACTACGGCGCCTGCCTGGCCAATGCTAATTACTTTGGTTGAAATGGCAGGCAATGACTCGCCAACTCAATGGAATGGGCCACCCAAAATAGCCGCATATACATATATAGTAGCAGGGAGGTAACAGTCCCAAAGGGGCTAAGGGTGGAGAGGTGTTTCCGTACTTTCAACGACCACAAGGTATAGCTCTTGCGACTCCACTCTGACCGGCCAATAAAGGCAAGGCAGAGGTGAGGGTCTGTTCCTCGTCATTATACATTCCAGCCAGCCGGTGAAGGCAAGAGTGAGGTGAGGAACAGGACCTACCCTCGGGAGCACTCAGGTCCGTGGAGTCGCCACTCACCAACAGCTCGCCACTAGCTGCCCTTATTATTATTATTATTATTTAGTTGGCAACCCTACGTAAGGAACGAACTTAATGGCGTCATACGACGTTTAACGAATAGTTATGTACATTACGCGCGTGATTAGGTACATTTTGGCGCATAGCATGCGGGTAAGAGTTGTGGTGGGGGAAATACAAAAGGACGTAAGTAACGAACGTACGATTAGTATGTAATTTGTCTTTAAACAAGCAATTGCATTTTTTTTAACTGCCAAAAAATACTCTATTTTATAGATGGCCTGGTTTAGGGGTGAAGCGCCTAGTGAAAGGTCCGACCGGATTGCTACCACTCTATCCTTTAACCTACTAGCATAGCTGCATTCCACCTTAGCTCTCAGGGATGGAAACACATTAGCGGTCTTAGGATTTTAGTCTTGAGGATGAGTGTCTGCAGATCCCACTCACTATCAGGTGGCCTGTGATCATTTGCCTTCTCAAAGACGTAAAAAAGATTATAGTAGAATCGAAGTATCCTTGCCATTGTTTAATCCTTATCCTTACTCTAGTCCTTTATTTTCTAACCCCCTACAAAAACAGGGGTATTATAAGTTCAACGCATGTATCTGTCGGATGAACCGCGAGATTTTTAATAATAATGGTCATTTTTATCTCAATGATTATCAAAAAGATCAATTGGCGTTACCAGAAGAGGGGCCGGGTTGAGAGTCCTGCTCCACTATCTTCCCTGAAAGAAGAGGAAAAATAAAAAAAACGTCACGAAATTCTTTTGATTGGAAAATTTGTTCATAGGTAGGTACTATCAGCCCAATCTCTTACCCGCCATAGAACTGTGTCACTGCGACGTTATGATTCAAGTCGTAAGAAGTGTCAAAAATAATTGACAACAATTCATTTAGTGCTAAGGTAGTAAAATAAAAGACCGTTTCTAGATTTTCCACTGCTGATTACAGTAAAAATATATTTGGTTTTTTTATGCAGTAGTTTTTTATATTTAGGAAAAACAGTAAAAAAAGTTGGATTGTGAATGTTAGGACTACACCTAGTGCCCTTAGTCCATTTATTACCAAAAAAATTCAAAAAATATACAACTGTCATGTTAATTTTTTATCTGTCTGACGGATTACTTGATTCTAACGACACGCTTACGATTCTACGCAAAATAGTTTATTTATTTTAATGGCGTCTACAAATTTTGTAACGAATTAAATCACGCAAAATAACAAATTTGTGAACGAACGGCAGCGAATGAGTGACATGAAAAGACAGTCAGTTTTGTTTCTGTTTAAAGTTCCTTTTTTTATTTTATATCAGGCTAAGATCACGACATCAGTATTCCTAACTTTGTATATACGGTCTTTTTAATGACTATTACTTTAATAAATTATTAACGACGAATTTAAGTTAAATAAAGAAAAACCAAGAAATACGGGTAGTCTAATTTTTAACCAGCTATTATAAACGCGAAAAAACAATAATGCTTTTTTTTTTAATGTTGTCAATTGATGGTTGATGTCACTGTGACACCGTTCCATGGTGGGCCAGGGTTCCATTGGGCTTATAGTACTTGCTGTTTTTTTCGAGATCGGTTTTACTCTTTGTAGTAACGACGTCGGAACTCAACATCGAGCATGGCCCGACATACTCTTGCCCGTTTATTTTTAAGGCCGTTTTGCTTTTGTAGGTACCTAATTGACAGAATTTAAAAAAAAGGGCAAGAGCATGACGGACCATGCTCAGTGTGGGTTCCGGAGCCGTAATTAAAAACACAAAACCGGAAAAAGTATGACGGACCACGAATTTAAATAATGGTAATTTCTATCTCAATGATGATCTAAATGATCTTTTGGCGTTACCCACCACCAGAGCCGAGGGTTGGGTTCTTATCTAGCCTCACCACCTTCCCTGAAAGAAGAGGAGAATTGAAAAAAAAAACATCACTAAATAACTTTAAATAAAGAATTAGTTCATACCTACCTGTTGTTTTTGAGATAGTTTTTGTGTAGTGAGGGCTTCGGAACCCTACACTGAGCATGGCGCGACCTGCTCCTGCCCGGTTATTTTCATGGTCTTATTAAAAACACAAAACCGGGTAAGAACATGACGGGCCATAGTCAGTGTCGGTTCAGATAACGTTATTAAAAACGGTTTACCAATGTTTGGTCAAGAAACTTTTCCCAAAGTATCGCTTCCCAAACAATTTTACTCGAATTATCATTTGGTAAAAAAACATAAGGCAAAACAACTTATCGCAATTTAACAGTAACCAATTTTTTTTTGGTCTCGTTTCATTTTACCGAATTTCATGTAGTCTAATGTGTCGTTTGGCATAACATACTCTTCCCAAAGCATAAAATATATAAAGAAAAATATTACTGGTGTTGTGAATTACGGCGGAATAAACCCCCTACCCTACCCTAACAGTTGCAAGCTACCCTACCCTACTTTCGGTACTTTTTTTAATTTATTATTATTTAATCGTATGGTTGATGTTAATAATATACAGACAATTATGAGGCTAGAAATTAAATTTAGGAGATTTAATCCACTGAGTGGCTACGTCGTTCAGGGTGATCAGGGCTTCGGGGGGCCCATCGGTGTAACCCGAAACAGGGCATTCCTGAATTATGTGGTGGATTGTTTGGACCTCCGCACCGCAGGCACAGGCAGGAGAATTTATCCACCCACAATCGGGTTTGAATTGGGCGCACCGTCCATGTCCTGTGCGTAGCCTAGCCTATTAAGGTCGCACCAGTCTTGTCTTGGGAGTTCAGTGCCCTAATTCTGGTTCCTGAGACAATTTCAGAGCCCAGTTTACCCGCCAAGGACGCGTCCCACCTTTTTGCCCACTCAGTCACTTTTCTGATAGCAGTTCGTTTCTGTGGGTCGCAGTTCTAACCTACCCTACTTGTGAGGTAGCAGTTCGTTTCTGTGGGGCCGCAGTTCTAACCTAACCTAACCTACTTGTCTGATAGCAGTTCGTTTCTGTGGGGGTCGCAGTTCTAACCTACCCTACTTGTGTGGTAGCAGTTCGTTTCTGTGGGGCCGCAGTTCTAAGCTAACCTAACCTACTTGTCTGATAGCAGTTCGTTTCTGTGGAGGTCACAGTTATAACCTAACCTAACCCAATTTCCTGGCAGGAGTTTGTTTCTTTTTGAGTCACGGATCTCACTCACCTAACCCAACCTAATCTACCTACCTATTTAAGAGGATCGTATACAATACCAGTAAGAATAAAAAGACATTTGGCAAACTTATGCTATAAACATATCGTTATGGACAAATTGATTCGCCAAATTTTTTTTCCAACTTATTTTTTCGGTGCCCCGATCGACGGACCCATTGCTCGAACCTATCTGCCATCCCTTTTAGTCGTAAGTACTGCATACGCCAGAATTAGATTACTTATTAGGACATGTAAAAAGCATAACCAATTATTTAAGCATTGTTGTGTTCCGGTTTGGGGATAAGACAGCCGGTGAAATGACTAGCATAGAGGCATTCCATCTTAGTCCTCAGGGTTGGCAGTGCATTTGCAGTCTTGTGAATGCGAATGTCTATGGGTCACAGTTTCCACTTACCATCAGGTGGCCTGTGTGCTCGATTGCCTTCCTATGCCATAAAATAAATAAATAAATAAATTTACCCACTCCGATATATTTTAGAGTTCGCTCCGACGCGCTGGATCGCAGTGCTGTGATAGTGACTCGTGATCAAGTGCAGTGATGCTGCCCTTAACTGAGACAGTGACTCTATAGTTAAGACAGTGACTCCTGTGTTATCCATGATGGATAAGTGTGGTATTCCGGGTCAGTGCGCGTCCAGCATTGGACCCGATGTCCGGGACCTTCTCCTCCGCTTCGAGGAGAGTGTGCCACAGTTCGCGGGCCTCTTGACCGCTCTGATGAGCTTCGCCCGCGCTCAGCCGCCGCCGCCGCCGCCGCCATCGAAGGCGGTTATTTATGCGGTTCCGACGTTGGAACCGACCTTCCCGACCGCCTCTCCTTCCTCACCCGACGCTCCGCCCGTGATCTCCGTTGACTCGGAATCATCGGACGACGAAGCAAGCCGCTTGCACGTCCGCGAGGTCGCGGAAGCCGACTTGCGAGCTGCCCGTCGCAGCTCGCTGGCCGCGGACCCCAAGATGCGGGCCCGGCCGCGTTCACGAACCCAATTCGTGGCGCCATTCTCCGTGGCATCCAACGCCGCCCCCGACTCCAACGCCAAGAAGGCAAAGTCCCAGCGCGGACGATCGCGCTCTCCACCGACCCAGAAAAAGGAGTTAGTCCGCACACGCAGACTGTCATCGAGCCCAGCAAGAGGCTCGATACTAACTCCTTCGACCTCCGAAACGGTCGATATGGACACGGCCCACGAGGAGTGGAGCACCGTGTCCCACCGCAAGGCCTCAAAGAAGAAGGCAGCGTTATCTCCGCCTCCCAGCGAGCGCCCGGCTAAGACCCCTAGAGGGCCCCGCAACGAGAGTGTGCCCTCAAAGACCACTGGTGAGTCGTCCACTCTTACTCCCGCTTCTCATTCCCAACCCAAACTCAAGGCTCCCCCGCCCATTGTTATTCATAACAAAGGGATGTGGGATGACCTCTCTCAGGCCATCACGACCAATAACATCCGCTTTACACGTGCTAGGAACACTGAATTAGGGATTAGTGTGCAAGTCGCGGAGATTTCGGATTACCGAAACCTTACGCGTCTTTTGAACACGCGCAAGGTCGCGTATCATACGTTTACCCCGGCCGAGGACAAAGTCCTGAGAACGGTAATCCGAGGTGTCCCGAAGGAGCTAGACACCGCCACCATTAAACTCGACCTGGTCAGTCAGGGCCTCCCTATCCAGGAGTGTCATCGTCTGAAAAACCGACATATGGGCAATCTAGACCTCATATTAGTTATTAGTGACAATACCCCGGAGGGTAAACAAATTTTCAAGTTGACTCATGTGTCAAAACTGTCGGGAATCAGCGTTGAGCCTCCTAGGAAGACCTCTGCGCTTTCCCAGTGCCACCGGTGTCAGAACTACGGGCACAGTCAGAAAAACTGCCATGGGACGCCTAGATGCGTCAAGTGTCTAGGGAATCATGGCACCTCTGAGTGTGCTCGGGTTAAGGGCACCCCTGACCCTCCCGGCTGTGTACTCTGTGGACAATTGGGTCACACGGCTAACTACCGTGGCTGCCCCAAGGCTCCGCGAGTAACCGGCCGGGCGGGCCAGAGGAGCTCGCACCCACCAAACCCTCAGACCTCACAGGGCCCTAGGCCCGCACTAAGTAGCCAGGTACACTTTCCGCCACTCAGAAGTGCACCCGCTTACGAACCTACACGTCCCGCACTCGCTAAGTCTAACCCCTGGGCCGCCGCCCCTCCTAGACTTAGCCAACCTGCCCCATCCCCCGCGCCCCCGAAGGTACCGGCGATGACTCAGATGTGTGGTAGTGGTTCTCCCCCTGTGGACCTCTCGGCTTATCCCCTAGTATGCCGGGCGCTCGCTTTTAGCGAGAGCCTTGCCGTGCTGGAGGAGAAGCTTCGAGGTGCATCGGGCCTCCGAATGATAGAGTTAATGTCAGAATACAGACACGTCATCGCCGGTATCGGCGGCCGTGCTCCCATTTCCCCATTTAATGGATAACGGATCTTTAAAGATTAAGCCTAGATCGCTCAAGCTCGCCTCCTTTAATGCCAACGGTATTAAGGGTCAGAAGGAGCTTGTCTTAAATTTCATCAAAGATAACGATTTAGACTTATTTCTTGTACAGGAGTCGTTTCTCAAACCGAGCACGCGCAGGTTTTGTATACCTAACTACTTGACTGTTCGTAACGATCGACTCGACAATAGATTAGGGGGCACCCTAATCTATTACAGACGCAACCTTCACTGTTGCCCTCTCGACCCTCCGCCCCTTTCTAATCTGGAAGTGTCAGTCTGCCGTCTCGCTATGACCGGGCACAGCTCGGTCATAGTGGCGTCAGCCTACCTTTCACCGAACAAGGACATACTCACGACCGACATTCAAGCTCTTTTAGCCCTAGGGCCTTCTGTCATTCTGGCAGGGGACTTTAATTCGAAGCATACATCATGGAATGCGACTACGACTAACGGAAACGGTGTCAGACTGCACGGGATAGTGGATGAGCTTTCAGTGGACCTCATAGCTCCACTGGAACCCACCCACTTTCCCCACAACGTTGACCATAGACCCGACATACTGGACATAGTACTTCTAAAGAACGTATCACTCGTGCTGCGTTCTATAGAAGTGCGACACGAACTCGACTCCGACCACAGACCTCTTGTTGTAACATTAGGCCTCCCCTCCGACTCGCTCCCCCAGACCAAGACTATCACGGACTGGAAGGTCGTCAAGGACAGACTCCAAGACGACCCGACCGACCTCACTGACCTAACAGAGACTCTGACGAGTACCGACGACGCGGACAAGGCGATTGGGGCTCTCACCGATCACCTCAGCTCAGTGCTAAAAAGCTCCGCGAAAGTCGTGCCCTCCTATAGGGACAGACGTCCCCCGCTCACTCGAGAGCTGAGGGAGTTGGTGAGGGCCAAAAACGCCGCGACCAGACATTACGACTCTTACCCGACCGAACAGAATAGAGTTAGGCTGCGTGCGCTTCAAAACCAGGTCAAAACCGGCGTCGCGACTTTGAGAAACGACTCTTGGAACGATCTGTTATCCGACATCGAACTGAGCCACACCGCTTATTGGCGGTTGGCTAGGTGCATCAAATCCGACACAGCCTCCCCTATGCCCCCTCTAAACCATCCCGACAACTCCGGCCCTGCGTTCGAGGACGGCGACAAGGCCGACGTCCTTGCCGCCAGCCTCGAGTCGCAGTGCTCTCCCAGTACGTTGTACCCGGACGAGGCCCATATCACTTGGGTCGACTCCGAAGTACACAGACGTGCCTCCTTCCCTCCTCCCGACCCTCCTCTCCCTCCCATAACACTCGAGGAGGTTCAGGATCTGATCAGGGTTCTGCGACCGAGAAAGGCGCCGGGTGCCGACGGCATTCCGAACGATATTCTCAAACTGCTTCCCTCCGCTCTACTTCTCTTCCTTGTAGCTATCTTTAACGCTTGCATGTCCAACTGTCACTTCCCCGAGGCGTGGAAAACCGCAGTGGTGATCGGTATCCACAAACCGGGAAAACCACGCCCCGATCCTTCCAGCTATCGTCCTATTAGCCTACTTAACACCATGGGCAAGCTGTACGAACGGGTCCTTTTATCCCGCATTCACTCCTTCCTGAGCTCCAACTCGATCCTCATTGACGAGCAATTCGGATTCAGAGCCCGACACTCATGCGTCCACCAGGTGCACCGCATCACGGAGCACATCCTGGACGGCTTCTCCACCTTCACGAAAGGCATTCCCACGGGCGCTATCTTCCTCGACGTAGCGAAGGCATTTGATAAGGTCTGGCACAATGGGCTTATCTATAAGCTTCAGCTTATGGGTATGCCCGTTGGGCTAGTCCTAATACTGAGGGGCTTCCTCAGTAACAGAAGCTTTCGCTACCGAGTGGAAGGCTCGCTCTCCCGCCCCCATCCTATCAGAGCCGGGGTCCCGCAAGGGTCCGTGCTCTCTCCCATCCTCTATTCATTATACACTAATGATATCCCGCGCCATCACAACGTGCAGCTCGCCCTATTCGCTGACGACACCGCACTCTTCACCACCCACAAACTCGCCTCCGTCATCCAGCGCTACCTCCAGGAGGCGATCACCGACCTAGGTCGGTGGTTCAAACTCTGGAGGATAGAGGTTAACCCCGAGAAGAGTGCGGCTGTCTGGTTTTACCCGACCCTCCGCCATTTCCACCTTGAGAATATCGTTCTTTTCGATAGACCCATTCCTTGGTCACCAAAGGTCAAATACCTCGGCGTGACCCTGGACAGACACCTGAGCTTCCGTCAGCACATCAAACTAGCACTCAACAGGGCCAAGATGATCAAGGGTCGTCTCGGTCCGCTGCTCAACCGTCGCAGCAAACTTAGCGCTCGCAACAAACTGACACTATACAAAGTATGTATCCGACCGGTTTTCACATATGCCAGCGTGGCATTCGCACAAGCTCACGACTTACACATAAACACTCTACAGACATTTCAGAACAATCTTCTCCGATCGGTCGCGGGGGCCCCTTGGTTTGTTCGCAACACGGACCTTCACAGGGACCTCGGCGTCCCGTCGATTAGGCACACTATCAAGGACGCGTCTAGGCGCTTCTTTGATAAAGGCCCACACCACCCCAACCCGCTCATCGTCCGTGCCACCTCCTACACTCCCCAACTCACCCCGTCCGATCCCGACGTGCTCGCTGCGCTCGGGGCACCCGTCAGGCGCCCCAAGCACATCCTGCTCGATCCCACCGATCCCATCCAACTCGCAGTGGATGAGGGCACTGAAGACCGCAAGAAGCTTCGGCGCCAGGGACGTCGCGGCCGCCCCGCCAGATCCGGACCTGAGCCTCATAGCATCACTGCAGGGATCGAGAAGATCGAAGAAACCGAAGAAACCGAACATACTCAAGAAACCGAAGAAACCGAACACTTGGAAGCAACCGAAGAAAACGAAGTCCTTCAAGACACTCAGCCGGCCGAGCTGCGCTCGACCGGCCTGACTCCCGACGGAGGCACCCCTCCAGAGGTGCGACCACCACCGCACCTCTAACTTAGGGTTCAGCATGCCCCCCGCTAAGGGCATCGCTACCCGTGCCCGGGTGAAGTAGTTATGGTAGAGACATACCAACTACATAGTCAGTCATATAAAAGTAAAAGTAAAAATAAAAAATCAGTTAGCCGCTGTCAATCGCTACATACAGACGTTGATCAATCGAGATACCAGTCAACTGCCGCCACCCGCAACACACTCACCTTCCGCATCGTTTATAAACTGCATCACGTGTTTTCTTTCGAGACCTCCGCCGAATAAAAGAAAAATACAGTCCACTGCATGGACCCAAACGGACCCGACCGTTTCAATGGTCCTTCAGAAGCCGAATTTGGAGCAATCAGCAAGAAAGAAAAACGAACGTGCGAGTTCTTGTTTCGCAGTTTTCACTGCAACAAGTATACTTGATCAAGAAAGAAACAAGAAACAAGTACGTGCGAGTCGTAGTCCGGGCCCCGCTTTGGTCCGGTTATTGGCTCGTTAAATCCTACAGTCACCTTGCGGTGTTAAACGGCTGCGAAGCTGGTGGAAATACGGGCAACTCCACCCACCTCTCTCAGGTGTAAGCCCAGTCTGCGCCGGTACGGTGAGGTTAGCGAAGGGGGCCACAGGTTGGTCAAGAATTGAGTACGGTCGTTCCTACCGTGCTTTAGCAACCCTAAGCTGCCGATCCCTCTGCCGGGGGCTTCCATCCCTCCTCTACACATTCCCATTCCTGGTGTGGCATCACCGCGGTAGGAGTCCACCCAGGCTGATAGCGATAGGGCATTGTTAGGGAGTGATAGTTAGGAAGTGATTACCTAGGGAGTGTTAATCTGTATAATTGTTTAGCTAGGGACCCTCGTGCGCGAGCTTGGAAGAATGTCGGATAAACGCAAAACGCGGTCTAAAACAACAGTGCCGACACCGACGCCTGAGTCCGGAGAGACCACGTCGACGAACACCAATACGTGGAGTAAAGGCACCGGCATGACAGAGCAGGATAGTGGCAGTGACGGTAGGGAAAATTTAGAAAATAACGCGAACGCGAACGCTAATAATAATAATAATGACGAAACTTTACACGAAAATAGGAGTGCACCGGGCACTGTAATAAACGCGACGTTAAGCAGTAGGATGTCTGTCCTGATGGCAGAATTGGAGGCGCATAACGCAGAGTTAGCTAGGGCCCAGGCGGCCGCCGCCGCGGCTAAATGTCGTTTGGAAGTAGCCAGAATTAGTGGTCTGGCGACATCCAGCGATGCGGCGGGGCCTCCCAGAGTCGAGGGGTCTTTGCATGTAGAACAATGGCTCTCGGAACAGCGCCACCAACGTAGGCTTGCGATCGCGGATAGAATCGGTGTCCAGGAGGAAGAACGCGCTCCTAGAGAAGTTTCCCACCCGCAACAAGGGACGGGGGGAAACGACGTAAAGTCATTAGCGGACGCTATCGTAGCGGCGGTTAACTCAAACAGTAGGGCACACGCACCTAAATTCATCCACGAGCTCCCACATTTTGACGGGAGCGTGGCCGAGTGGATGGCATTTAAGGCAGTGTTCAACGATACCGAAAGTATGTTTTCAGACGTGCAAAATGTAGCTCGGTTACGCAAAGCGATACGCGGGGCGGCCCGCGAGTCTGTTAGGGCTTTGCTATATACGTGCAACGAGCCGTACGAAATAATAGATACACTCGAACGTAGGTACGGCCGACCCGACCTAATCATTTTGACGGAAGTAGAGAACATAAAACGAATGCCTCGTTTGTCCGAAGACGGCCGGAACATAGTAATTTTCGCGAATAGGGTCGCGAACACGGTCGCAGCTATTAGGACTCTAAACCAGGAACAGTATTTTCTCAAACATGCTCGGAAAAAACGGTTTTCCGATTGAAACACAAGGACGGAAAGAGCCTCATTTTACTCCTAGGAGTAAAAAAACCATATGAAAACACTTTCCGTCCATGTCCATATATTTCTTAAAAATGCTGTCAATTTGCATACAAAATCAAAAGGACCAAGACAAAAATGCCAAACAGCCAAGGTAACTGCTCGCTTTTTTAGCACAGTGCGTGTGTTTCTTTTTGAATTTGCATTCCAATGTCTATGGTTAGTATTTAAAAACAATTGACAGTCGGTAACATTCGTTCATTCTGCATAATATAATTGTGAAACCGAATATTAAACTATTTGTTGTGTGAAATACTTACCTACTATAAAAAATGAGCTCAAGCGACGAAAGCGACGAAATAGGTACCACACCGCCTATATTAAAATCTGAAGCTGCCTCGGTTAGGCAAAACCTGCTTCCCGCTAAATCTAAGGAATAGTACATTGTTGCCTAGGCGCGGAAAGTAAGGGTTTTCCTGACGAGGTGGTTAGCAGGCCGAGCAACAGCGAGGCCTGCTAAAATACGAGTCAGGAAATCCTCGTTTCCGCCGAGGCATACATAATGCTTTTCTCAAACATGTGAGGAAATAATACAAATACATTTCTAAAAAGCAAGTAATTTAATTTACATTTTTGTTTGCCCTCCACAGCATAAATTGGTCATAAGTTCGGTTATATTTTTCCTTAGATTTAGCGGGAAGCAGGTTTTGCCTAACCGAGGCAGCTTCAGATTTTAATATAGGCGGAGTGGTACCTATTTAGTCGCTTTCGTCGCTTGAGCTAATTTTTTATAGTATTTCACACAACAAATAGTTTAATATTCGGTTTCACAATTATATTATGCAGAATGAACGAATGTTACCGACTGTCAATTGTTTTTAAATACTAACCATAGACATTGGAATGCAAATTCAAAAAGAAACACACGCACTGTGCTAAAAAAGCGAGCAGTTACCTTGGCTGTTTGGAATTTTTGTCTTGGTCCTTTTGATTTTGTATGCAAATTGACAGCATTTTTAAGAAATATATGGACATGGACGGAAAGTGTTTTCATATGGTTTTTTTACTCCTAGGAGTAAAATGAGGCTCTTTCCGTCCTTGTGTTTCAATCGGAAAACCGTTTTTTCCGAGCATGTTTGAGAAAATTAAATTACTTGCTTTTTAGAAATGTATTTGTATTATTTCCTGACATGTTTGAGAAAAGCATTATGTATGCCTCGGCGGGAACGAGGATTTCCTGACTCGTATTTTAGCAGGCCTCGCTGTTGCTCGGCCTGCTAACCACCTCGTCAGGAAAACCCTTACTTTCCGCACCTAGGCAACAATGTACTATTGTACGCGCCGGAGCTAGTAAATAGAATCGTAGAAAAGTTAAACGTAATATTGAAATACCGATGGTTCGAATTTAAATCGACGCACGAAGGTGCCGCACCCGATCTAGTGCTACTCTCGCGCTTTTTGAACACCGTGGGAGATCAGTGCGGGTCCATGTTCGCGTACGAGAACGCGAAGGAGGACCGTCGAAATAAATTTAAACCAAAGGTCAACTTGACGCGACATCGATCGAACTCGGAAAGTTCCAGTTATACCGAATCGGAAAACGAGTGCGAACAACCGACGTCGTCAAGTAGAGCTACGGTAGCAAATCTAAATAAAAAAAATACGCCAAAAAATAGTAGGAAAAAGAGCACAAAAAACCAAACTAAAACGCTACCCCCACCACCGCCTCCACCGGTAGAGGCACCAAAACAGAAAGATACTAAGTGCGCGATTTGTGGAGGGAATCACTTCCCACCAGAATGCGCGGACTTCGTCATTTTGAGCACTGAAGAAAAGTGGGAAAGAGCAAAGCGTTTTAGATTGTGTTTTAGATGTCTCAGAGACGACCATAGGCGGAACTTTAGGTGCAAATACGTACCATGCGGCACGGAAGGTTGCGAAGCGTCACACCATAGGTTGTTGCATAGAAGTAGGGAAATAGCCAGTAGGAGAAACGAGCGCCCCACACCGTTTCGCGGCAACGTAGGATCGGTAAACGTGCTGCAACCCAACACCTACCTAAAAATAATGCCGGTAGAATTGTCGGGACCTCTCGGTGCTATCTCGACGCACGCCTTATTAGACGAAGGTTCGTCGATAACGTTAATAGAAAAGGCGGTCGCGAACGAAATAGTACCGGAGGGCCGAGTCGGTTTATTGTCGATAGAGGGGGTGGGGGGTCACCGAGTAGACGATAACGAGTCGAGTGTAGTTAGAATAACTATTAGAGGCTTGTGTAGCCGAAATTTAGATACGATACACGCGCATACGATTAACGTATTGAGTATAGCCCCGCAGCAAGTAGATAAAGAGTTAGTTGAAAGGTGCGAACACCTTAAGGACATTAGAGACGAGTTGTGCTATGACGCATCGAGACCGACTATCTTGATAGGTCAAGACAATTGGCACTTGATTACATCGCGCCAATTAAAGATAGGAGGAAAGCACGACCCCGTCGCGTCGCTAACTAAGCTGGGATGGGTACTACACGGTAGGGATGCGTTAACGCGCGGTACTATTGCCTACGTCAATCACGCGAGACCGGTAGTTCAGAGTGACGAAATCGCTGTTAAGATGATGAGGGATTTTTTCAGTATAGAAAGTTTAGGTATTGAAGCTAAAACGCCCAGGGCGGATCCCGAACAGCGCGCGCTGAAACTGTTGGACGAAACGTGTAGGCGGATTGACGGGGAAAATAGATTCGAGGCGGGTCTTCTGTGGCGCTCCGACAGTGAGGAGATGTCGGATAACAGAGCCCAGGCCCTCAGCCGACTGTACAATTTAGAAAGAAAACTATACCGTAACACGGAACAACGGGAGGAATATAGTAGACAAGTACGAAATTTAATAGACTCGGGTTACGCTGAGAGGGCCGAAGCCCCACCCACCTCGCCGAGAACATGGTACTTACCGCACTTCGCGGTCTTTCACCCACAGAAAAACAAGATACGGTTAGTTTTTGACGCAGCGGCTAAATCGGAAGGAAAAAGTCTTAATGACGCGCTACTAGCAGGTCCGGACCTATTACAATCATTGTTCGGAGTACTAGTTAGGTTCCGTGAAGGAAGGATCGCGGTAGTCGCCGACATAAAAGAAATGTTCCTTCAAATCAGGATTATCAAAGCCGATCGTGATAGTTTACGGTTCTTATGGAGAGGCGAGGACCGTGCAGGACCGCCTATCGAATATAGAATGAAGTCGCTAATTTTTAGAGCGGCCTCATCGCCCTGCACGGCAATTTACGCAAAGAACAAGAACGCAAACAATCACGAAAGCGAATATCCCGAAGTCGCGCGGGCTACTGTTCGAAATTTCTACATGGACGACTATCTAGGCGTTTTCAATGACGAGGGGGAGGCCAAACGGGTTATCACCGCGATGCACAAAGTGCATTTAAATGCATCGTTTGAACTCCGCGGGTGGGCGTCAAACGTCCCGGACGTCATTGAAGACGTCGCCGATAAGCGGAAATGTGAACAAACAACGTTAGGCAAATGCGAAACGGAACGGACGTTAGGCTTGATATGGAATCATAGGCGCGATACGCTAGGTTTCAACGTCAATCTCAGGAACATTCCGTCCGAAGTAGCTAAGGGTGAAGCCATCCCCACCAAACGCCAAGTAACGAGTGCCGTGATGTCGGTTTTCGACCCACTAGGGCTAGTGTCGCCGGTCACGATGGTAGGAAAAGCACTCATACAAGACGTCTGGCGCAGCGGCGTACAATGGGACGACCCCATAACAGCCGAGCACCACCAAACGTGGTTAGGCTTCATAAAAAACATAGAGTTGTTGAAAGAAATAGAGATAGATCGATACGTTCCCGCGCCCACGGACACGACAGAGATGCACGTATTTTGTGATGCAAGCGAAAAAGTATACTCGACCGCGATATATTTCGTAAACACGAACGACGACGGAATGAAAACATCGCGGCTTGTAGCAGGCAAAGCCAAGGTGGCTCCGCTCAAGCCGATATCGGTACCGCGACTCGAGTTGCAGGCCGCAGTATTAGGCAGTAGATTAGCTGAAACAGTCAAACGAGAAACGGAGTATAGAATCAGCAAAAGTCACTACTGGTCGGACAGCAAAACCGTACTTTCATGGATCAAAGCAGACCCCCGGTCTTTCAAATCGTTCGTTGCACACCGTCTAGCGGAAATTGAAAGCGTTACCTCGCCAGCCGACTGGCATTGGGTGCCTTCCGCACTAAACGTCGCCGACGACGCGACAAAAGGCATCCCAACCGATTTTAACGCAAAACACAGATGGTTCTATGGACCCGAATTTATCGCGAGCGACCCCGAAACATGGCCAAAGGAGAAGCCAGTGTCGGCGCCGCTATTCCCTACGGGAGAAGAGCGCGTTATCAAACCGGTCTTACACGCGACAACCGACAAATCCATGAACTCGTACTTACCGTCGGTAGATAGATTTTCAAACTTTAACAAACTACTACGATCAACCGCCACTGTCCTGCTCGCCGCTGAGGTATTTAAAAAAGCCAAAATACTCAGAAAAGACACAAAATACGCACTAAGAACCGACCACATTAAGATGGCCGAGTTGCTCCTGATAAAAAGGAGCCAACAGATATCCTTTCACGATGAAATAAAATGCAAAGAGGCTGGGCGACCGTACCCGAAGGGCTCGCCACTGAACAAAATAGCCGCCGACTTGCACAAGGGCGTGCTATACCTCGACAGCCGCATATCACGGAATGGATTGTCAAAACTACCGATATTACATGCCAAAGAACGATTGACTAGAATGCTCGTGCAACACACGCATAGCACTTTGGGGCATGGAAATAACGAGACCGTATTGAACGAGCTACAACAGAAGTACTACATTATTGGGCTGCGCGGCTGCCTAAGAAACGTTAGGTTCAACTGCCAATGGTGCCGCACACACCGTGGGGTACCCCACCCGATCCCGATGGGTAACCTACCACCAGAGAGGCTAATGCACCACCAACCACCGTTTACAGCCACAGCCGTAGATTACTTCGGGCCAATCATAGTAACAATAGGCCGCCGTCATGAAAAGAGATGGGGGGCACTGTACACATGCCTCACCACACGCGCCGTCCACATGGAGCTAGCCACTTCCCTCTCGGCCTCCTCCATGATCTTAACACTTAGAAGGTTAATGGCACGACGCGGCGCACCCACTATCATATATAGTGACAATGGAACGAATTTTACGGGCGCTGAAAGAGAAATTAGAGAAGCGATTATCGCTAACGAAAACGCAATGACGATATACGCCAACGAAAAGTCGATCACATGGAAGAAGATTCCCCCCGGAGCACCAAACATGGGTGGTGCTTGGGAGCGATTAGTGCGCTCAGTTAAGACAGCGCTTTACACAGTCTTAAAAGAAAAATACCCTACTGAAGAGGTATTACATACCCTATTACTAGAGGCCGAACACTTAGTAAACTCTCGGCCCTTAACCCCAGTCAATCCTGACCTGGGCACAGAATCCCTGACTCCCAACTATTTTCTCATTGGGAGGTCATGTGGCATGTCCCCCTTCGGGAGCTTCAAGGACTCCAAATCCCATTTTAGTAACTGGAGAACCGCTCAATCACTAGCCGAAGAATATTGGAGCAGATGGATTAAAGAGTATAAACCTCTACTGCAACCACGACGCGGACGTACTCCCATAGAAAACCCGATCAAAGTCGGTGATATAGTCCTAATCGTGGATAAAACATTGCCAAGGGGCACATGGCCCAGGGGCCAAGTGGTTTCCGTCTTTCCAGGCCCGGACGACCGGATAAGAATAGCGGAAATACGTACCAAATCTGGTCTGATGCGCCGCCCAGCCTCCCGCCTAGTCAACATTAGTTGAGTGCTTGCGCACGAGGGGGAGATTGTTGTAAATACATAGCTAGGTAGAGTAAGGTAGTTAGATTAGTTAGTAAGTTTATTTTATATAACTTAATTAGGTCAGAGTCGAATGTTTTGTTTTGTTTTCTTTTATATTTTATATTATTAAGTTTTATTTGATTGTTGTAATATAATAAGTTGTTTTAAATATAAAAGATGCAATCACCCACGAACTCACCCCACTTACACGACTTGCTATCTCACTCTAGCGCCTAGCGCGTTACTCCTTGCACGGCACTCCTGGAGGGTCATGCAACTAGTTCCGCCCACTAGGCGAGCCTACAAATACCCCTTCCGCGTCATAAAAAATCAGTTAGCCGCTGTCAATCGCTACATACAGACGTTGATCAATCGAGATACCAGTCAACTGCCGCCACCCGCAACACACTCACCTTCCGCATCGTTTATAAACTGCATCACGTGTTTTCTTTCGAGACCTCCGCCGAATAAAAGAAAAATACAGTCCACTGCATGGACCCAAACGGACCCGACCGTTTCAATAATGTTGAAATACTTACGAAGGAATAAAACTGAAGCTTTAAACCGTCATATAGTGGTTATATACTTTCACTGTATAACAAAATATTTTTGTACAAAAAAAAAAACATTACCATAAATTCAATTGGCAATAACAAAATCAAACTGAAGTCCTGCGAATTATTAGTCTAGGAATCGTTCCCCCTGCCCGCGATCCCGCTCCAGTCGTCTCAGTGAACAGTGAAGAGATGGGACGCGTGCCAGATTATTGTAAAAAAATAATTCGTGGCGGAGTTTTGGATTTGGTACGTTTTTTTTTCATTACCATTTATGCTTAGTGTTTTATTGTACTGTAGACACTTAAATAATTAACGTTGAAGTTTGGAACCTTACCAAATGAATATACCTAAGATTGCATTTGTTTATAAAGAGTAAATCTAAAAAAAGTTAAGAAAATTCATTACCATTCTCTTCATTACCATATTTTACCATTCACTATAGGAAGAATGGTAATGAACATAAAACGATGGTAATGAATTGCAGTATTACATTTAAATTAAAGAAAACTTAATCGTTCCAGAACAAACACAACAGTCACAACATACTGGCCGATAGTGTTACTAATAAGTTTCTTTCCATTTAAGACATTAAAAAATGATCTTTAATCGGTTTTTTACTTAAGCTTTCATTACCAATATCGCACTTTTGTTCCCACAACATCTTATATCATTACCATTTTCCGTACTTCATTACCATTCCTTTTAAAAAACTCAATTTCCATATCTCGGTAATTTTTTCGTATAAGTAATTCATAATAAAATATGTTACTGTGTTTCTTTTTCCTATTTCTTACCATTAGCATAGTATAAAAATTAAAATAAAATGTTCTCACCAATTCAACCGATTTGCACGAAATGGTAGAACTACCCGGCCATGCTCAGTGTGGGTTCCGAAGCCGTTATTAAAAATACAAAAACGAGACATGGAACGGAGCATGACAAACCGATTTGGGCGGGGTTTTATAAAAATAATGGTCATTTCGATCTCAATGGTGATGTAAATGGTCTATTGGCGTTACCCACCAACAGTGCCTCGGCCAGGGTTGTTTAACTGCCCTGAAAGAAGAGTAATAATTAAATCAACATCACTAAATAACTTTAAATAAAGAATTACATATATACATACCCGCAGTACCCTCACACCTTCATTCCCAGAGTGGGGTAGGCAGAGCTACAGAATTACCAACAACTCTAAAGACTTGTTGATAACTCTGTAACCACAATAAAGAATAAATAAATAATTAGTTCATACCTATTTGTTTTTGTGTAGTAAGGGCTTCAGAATCCTACACTGAGCAGGGCGCGAAATGCTTTTGCCCGGTTATTTTCATGTTTTTTTGCTTTTCTACCTACTTGACAGCACTTTGTGGAGTAGATAGACGAGAATCTTCCAAGCCTCAGTTTATAAAACTCAATCTGTTATCATCTATGAAATAGCTGTCTTTGTGAAACTTCATTTAAACCTCTTTACTACTGCAGATAAGGAATCAACGAGGCCGCAAAGACTTTATAGATTAGCATTACCGAATAGTAAACTAGTACTTAGGAACAAAAGCGCATATAGTATGTGTATTAAAATCTATAATGAAATCCCGGCAGCATTGAAAGGATTGTGCCGTAATTAATTTAAAGTTAAATTATATAAAATCTTAAGTAGCAATTGTTTCTACAGCATAATAGTAGTTTATGAAATTGTTGCATAAAGAGGGGTATTAATACACGAGTGTGTGTTTAAGAACCGAGCCGCTAGGCGAGGTTTTTAATAGTATCACACGAGTGTTTTAATACCTAGTTATGTGCAGTTTCATACACTACTTTATCTACTCTCATACACTGCGATTCAACCTACTAAATACAAGATCAAACTTAATAAAGTAACTACAGCAAAACGTATTCAATGAATGGCGCCAAAACCTAGCACATCACCGCGCATGCGTTAAAGCGGGCGCTGTCACAGACAAGTAAAAATTGGAATGAAAACTTTTTGTAGTTAATTCTGTAAAAATTACGCGAACCGCATGTGCGTTCCATTATAAAAAAATAAAAAATATGGAATCTCGTTGGTGACATTAACTTTTTGGATTAACTTGTATCGTAATGGTAAAAAAATACTTTATAACATTATTTTGTTAGAGAAATAATGTTATAAAGTGATTTTTTAATTTTTTTTCGGTATTGTGTTTATAAAGTATGCCAATATAAATTCGTTTTGAATTTTATAATTCGAACTTTACGATATGAGAGTAGATAAATGAATTTTTCATGTTTAAGTTTTAAGTGTAAATACCAAATCGACATTTTATTTTATTTTGTTATAAATTAGTAAATTTTTGTAAGTATCTTATTGCTAACTTGACTGGAATGATATCTTTACATGAGTATAAGTTTCTATTTTCATATCACCTAATCGGAAAGGGGAATTTTCTTCCCTGCTAGGAGGGATCAAAGTGGCACTTTTCTGTTCAAGGACATTTTGTTGCCAGTATAAAACATAAACGCAATGAAATATGACAATAGTATGCACATAATCGACTACAAATTATGTTTCGTCGTTTAAGTCCATACTACATACATAAATAAACTCACGCCTTCATTCCCAAAGTGGGGTAGGCAGAGCTAAAGAATTACCAACATCTTTTAAAACCATACTATTTGCACATAATCGATAAATCCCTAAGTTCTTTTATTTTTCTCAAAATTGATGTGAAAAGCAGTGTGTCGCACGGTAGCAAAATTATTTCCACAATAAACAAGAGTATGATAAACCGATTTGGGCACGGTGTTATAAAATAATGATTTATATCTCAATGTTTATCAAAGAAGATTGACGAAAGAGATATATAGATCGAAAGTAAGTGGAAGGGTCGGAAGGGGCCGCCCTAGGCGTACTTTTTCGAATCAAATCGGAGAAATACTGGAAAAGGGCCGAATCTTAAGTACCCGAAACCGACGTGCGTGCATGACTCGATGTATGAATGTTGAAGAAGCGAAAGAAATTTGTCAAGATCGTAGCAAGTGGAAAGAAGTGGTCTCTGCCTACCCCTCTGGGAAACAGGCGTGATTTAATATATGTATATATGTATGATTATCTAAATGATCTATTGGCTTTACCCACCATAGCTGCCGGGGACAGTGGCTTTCTGCTGGCCCACTACCTTCCCTGAAAGAAGAGGAAAATAAAAAAAAACAATCACTAAATAACTTTATAGTACATTGTGCATCAAGGGCGGTAAGAAGAGGATTGCTAACGAGAGACTATTAGAAGCCCGACGCCGAAGGCGGAGGGCTTTTAATGACTCGAGTTTGCAATCTCCTTACTGCCCATGATACACACAATGATTTTCATCACATTAGCGAGGAAATAAAAATCAAATAGAAAAAAAACCTTTAATAAACAAAATACGCTTCGGAAACAACAATCAAACAAAATTAAACGAACTCGATTCGCTAAGCTAAAAGAGTTTGACAACTTTTTTTTAGTCTTCCACAGATAATGCTTAGAATTGCTTTTTTTTTAAACTTGACAAATACAGGCCATTCTGCCAGATTGTACAAATTTTCAAAATGAAATTTAATAAAATAATTGCGAATGTCTCTGAAATAATGGTAAAATAGAAATATAATGCAGACAAATGTGCCGTATAAGTTTAATTATACAGTAAAATTGGTTTGTAGCCAAGTTTTGAATATAGGAAATAAACCTTGGCTGATTTTACACCTCCTTGGTCTGAAATGATGTACAAGTGGATTCTATATTTTAAAACTAAACTCATAACTCCCTAGGGAGTTATGAAAATCTATAACTCCCGCGGGAGCTAAGTCGGCTATAACTGCCCTAAACGCCTGCGTGTTATAAAACCCTTTCCGAGCAAGTGTGATGAAAAATAAAGAATTAGTTTATACCTCCTCGTTGTTTTGTTTTGTGCCCCCTACGCATAAAAGAGGGGTGTTATAAGCTTAACGTCTGTGTGTGTGTGTGTGTGTGTGTGTGTGTGTGTGTGCGTGTGCGTGTGCGTGTGCGTGTGCGTGTGTGTCTGTGTGTCTGTGTGTCTGCGTGTCTGCGTGTCTGCGTGTCTGTCTGTCTGTCTGTCTGTCTGTCTGTCTGTCTGCCTGTCTGTCTGTCTGTCTCTGTGTGTGTGTGTGTGTGTGTGTGTGTGTGTGTGTGTGTGTGTGTGTGTGTGTGTGTGTGTGTGTGTGTGTGTGTGTGTGTGTGTGTGTGTGTGTGTGTGTGTGTGTGTGTGTGTGTGTGTGTGTGTGTGTGTGTGTGTCACCGACCCATAACTCGGCAATGGCCGCCACTTAGTTTTTCGTTTTCATAAAATTTCTGTTGAAATTTGACAAATATACAAGTATGAATAATGAAAAAAAAATTGATGAGGGCAACAGCGAAAAATTTTGTACATATTTAACGATGGTGGCTCGCAACTCGCAAGCTCGTCCGTTTAAACCAATACTCGGCCCGCAATTGACAAGATTTCATATTTTCAAGACTTTAATTTTATTCGTTTTATAGATAGACTAGCGACCCGCCCGCGGCTTCGCCCGCGTGGAATGTATTATACATATAAACCTTCCTTAAGAATCACTCTATCTATTAAAAAAAACCGCATCAAAATCCGTTGCGTAGTTTTAAAGATTTAAGCATACATAGGGACAGACAGCGCAAGCGACTTTGTTTTATACTATGTAGTGATACTGTTTGGAAGGAGGAAGACACTAATAGTTTTATTTTTTCCCTAGGATGTATAATTATTTTATTATTAATTTATTAAGATGTTCTTATTCTAAAAGGGCGTAACTTCATTTCTACGACACAATGGACATATTACGTTAGTCCAGTCTGTATAAAAAAAAAAGTTTTTCTTTTTAATAATGGCGTTCAACCGATCTCAAGTCTCTATCCATCTGTCAATAGTGTCAATGTCAAACTTGAAGTATGACAGCTTTTTTTCTCGTGAAAAAGGCAAAATGGTATTATATCTATTCAGGCATAGTATTGGTAAAACTCGATTTTTTTTTAACTTACTTGCAATTTTGTCAATAAAGAAAAATAAATCTAAATAAATATTTTGCCGTGTTCAGGAGGCAAAACCCTTTCGATTCGTATAGTAATTTGCATGTGTCACCAAAATGAAATGTTGTCAATTGCCTGCTTCACTGCCTAGGCAGTAATATACTATTATACTCGTCGATTAAAATCTGTGTATTAAAATTTCATACACTCTTTTCATCGTTGTTACTTCCGAAACAACCGAAATAACTATTTCGATACGCTCTAGACAGCCGAAAAAAATTTGAAAATAGAACTTCGGATTTCCATATGTGTCCTTGTTTATGGAGACTCGATCCGATACAAAATTGCCAATCTGTGGCGTTTCGGAACGTAGCAGCGTCGAGTGATCTGACAAAAATCTACTTTTCAATTATCTTGTGTCAAAGAAGTCGGATAGTAGAACACTTACAATATTTAGTTTTCTTATATACTCGTATTAATGACTTAAATTATTAATTTTGATAAACTCGTACAAAAAGTATTGTTCACAATAGTGTCATAATTAAGCTTTTTAATCTCGTACCTTAGGCCACTCAGCAAGCTTCGTGGCCTAAACACGGTACTCGACTAAAAAGCTCTCTATTATAACACGATTGTGAAATATACTATTTCAAGCTTGAACCTGTTGGCTAAATATGCAAGCGTTTAAAGCAGCACTTCACAAAAAAAAACCACGGTACGAATTGGTAAGAAACTTTCTTATAATGAATATAGTAATTTTGTATAGAACAACGTCAGTGCCGGATTGAGCAAGCACGGGGTCCGTAGCAAATTCTTTAAACAGACCACTGGTTGTTTTAGGTTACAGGTTGTGGCGGGCCCTTTTCCACCATTGAGAGACTTAAAAATGCGCCTATTTTGCGTGGGGGTTTGTTTTAGGTTACTATGCTTTCCGATAGGACTTGGCTAGCCATTTTAGTTGTTCGTTATGATAAACCACGTGACCAACTTGTCATCGCATTCATTTTGATGGAATGGAAAATGATAAGTGGCACTTGGCTAGACATATGTATGGGTTTTGACATTGTGACAGCACAAGCCGGTGGAATGGAAAAACGCTAACACCGTTTGGCTCTTGGCTAAGCCTATCGTCAACCCCGATGGATATGAGTACACGCATACTGATGTAAGTACCAAAACATCAGAATGTCTACCAGACTAGCATTTTAGATTAAAAAAAAAGCCTACCTGCTACTCTTGCTACGTGCCTAATCCGGCACTGAACGTCTTTTTTTTCCTCGCAATCAAAGTGAAAAGTAGAGTGTGTAACGCGAGACTAAACAACCATAATGAACATTATGGCTTGTTTTAGTCCCTTGTTGAACAATATACTGTTAACTTCGTTGATAGAGCAATTATTTTAAGGGAAACTCAAAACGAATTACCAGTTTTTTTGTAACTTTGGCAATGTCATGGTTAACAGAGAATACATGGTGCAAACAGTGTTGAAAGTGAATTAAATACCTACTTAATACTAAAATATATAAAATACGTAAATAATAATTTGTTCTTATAAAACATGCATAATATAATTATAATACCTACTCAAATATATACAAAAACAATGTGTGATGAAGATGATGACACCTTACGCAAGTTCTTGCCTGTGTAGATGTGGGCGAAGCTTACGCTTACACACGAATTTGCTGGACGCTTGTCGTATTTCAAGAGGGAGCGCATTCCAGAGACGGATGGCGTGAAGGGCGAATGAATCTTATATGGGGAAACTCCACGGATGCGAACAGAGTTATGCTGATGCAGAATCGTGCTGCACGTACATTAGTTGGAGTGAAACCTAGACACTCGTGCAGGGATCTGTGATCGTAAAGAGATCTGTGACGCTCCGCATCATGACGCACTACTCACTTTATATTCATTATTACACATTACACTTGAAACATCTCTTGTTGGTTGTTTAGTCTCGCGTAAAACTCTACTTTTCACTTTGAATGCGAGAAAAAAAAACGACGTTCTATACAAAATTCCACTCTATCTATACAATAAAAATGAATCGCTAAATGTGTTGGTAAGCGCAAAACTCGAGAACGACTGAACCGATTTGGCTGATTTCTTTTTTGTTGTGTTTGTCAATGTCAGGACAAGGTTTTTATGAAAGAAAATTATTGAAAAATCCACCGGGAAAGTCAGAAATTTGCAGCGGGGCGAAGCCGCTGGCGGGCCGCTAGTATATAATAAAAATGAATCGCTAAATGTGTTGCTAAGCGCAAAACTCGAGAACGGCTGAACCGATTAGGGTGATTTCTTGTTTGTTGTGTTTGTCAATGTCAGAACAAGGTTTTTATGAAAGAAAATAATTGAAAAATCAACTATTTCTGACAAATTTGTTTTGCTGTTGTTTGTTTTGTAAAGTGATACTTTAATTGCTTGCATATTTAGCCAAACTTGAAAACTATTAGGAACATGCCTAATAAAATAAAATTAGCCTTATTATTCAAATAAAAACATCGTGAATTCATACTCAACGGTATTGCGGCGGTGTATATATAGTCTAAAAAAGTGCTGCAATGCGCAATATATTTCTAGTTCAGATAACAAAGCTAAGGCCTCTTGGAATATAGTTAAACAAAGATTTGGCAGGGCGTTTGATAATGGTAACATAACTAAAATGAACGATGAACATAATAGTAGTATTCAAGGAGGTCAAGACATTGCCAACCTTCTAAACAACTTTTTTATTGATAGTGCAAATGATCAAAATACCAATAATATCAATACCGTCAGGTCGAAACACGTTAATGATTTGGTCGATGTCTCGTCTAGCATTTATTTCTTATGCCGACTACCCCGTGCGAGGTGAACGAGGCCATTACAGGTCAAAAATACAAAATCCACAGGGTATGACAGTATAACAGCTGAATATCTTTTGTCGGTATCTTGGATTATTGCAAAACGCTTGGCATTCATTATTAACATATCTTTCGAATCAGGTGAATTTCCGGAGAGACTCAAGCTCTCGGTTATTAAACCGTTATATAAAAAGGGAGACGATCTAAAGATGTCGTTGCGCACTCGCCTACTGGAATGCTACATATGGCCCATACTTCTATACGGATGTGAGGCCTGGACTATCAAAGAGCAATTCCGGAAACGTATAGAAGCATTCGAGATGTGGGCCTATAGACGCATGTTGTCTATTAGCTGGACGCACCGAGTCACGAACGTGGAAGTCCTTCGACGAGCTGGCCGGAAGCGACTTCTTATGCGGACCATCAAAATACGTAAAGTTGCCTATCTGGGCCATATACTTAGGCATTCCAGATATGAGATCCTGTAGCTTATAATGATGGTTAAAGTTGCCGGCAAAAGATCAGTGGGCCGTAGGAAGAAGTCGTGGTTGCGCAACATACGCGAGTGGACTGGGATCACAAGTGCCGCGGAACTTTTCACTCTCGCCAAGTTGTTCAAACTAGTTGGAGAGGCACCACAAGAAGAAGAAGATAAAAAGGGACTAAAGACAGACAGGAATAATTATAGGCCAATTGCCTTGATTCCAGTTCTATCCAAACTTTTTATCGAATTATCTACTGCAGGTTGTTGGCATTCTTTGATAGATCGAGTCCAAACTCGTCCTTAAATCACTGACTTCACGGCCTCTGCAGTAAGGTACTATTAATTTTGCCTGGAACTCAGGACGTCGCGGGCTAATTTTACAACAGGTTAATATTTCCTAACAAGAATGAGAGAACTAAACAACCTAAACTGTAGCAGGAGACGACGAGAGAAACACTGATTAACTTTACCATTTATTGAGTAAACAAATATTGGGTCCTTACCTATGAAATTGGCGTTTTTTTTACGTGTTTTATTTCGTATGGAATTTATTTATTTCAATTTTAACTTCCAAAATATTTTTAAATTTCAATAATACACTATGCAACAAAGGTTTTAGACACAAATAATATGGTTCAATTTCTTACTTAATGTTTAAAATTAAAATGTGAACTTAACTCTTTTTAAGTGCTGCAAGTTCAAGTGTTTCAATTACGCAGAGTTTTATAAAGCGAACTATTTTTAAGTAACTAAGATATGTATAATATAGCTTAGAAGTGTCCAATATTGCGTAATAACGTGCGAGTTCTTGTTTCGCAGTTTTCACTGCAACAAGTATACTTGATCAAGAAAGAAACAAGAAACAAGTACGTGCGAGTCGTAGTCCGGGCCCCGCTTTGGTCCGGTTATTGGCTCGTTAAATCCTACAGTCACCTTGCGGTGTTAAACGGCTGCGAAGCTGGTGGAAATACGGGCAACTCCACCCACCTCTCTCAGGTGTAAGCCCAGTCTGCGCCGGTACGGTGAGGTTAGCGAAGGGGGCCACAGGTTGGTCAAGAATTGAGTACGGTCGTTCCTACCGTGCTTTAGCAACCCTAAGCTGCCGATCCCTCTGCCGGGGGCTTCCATCCCTCCTCTATCCCTACATTCCCATTCCTGGTGTGGCATCACCGCGGTAGGAGTCCACCCAGGCTGATAGCGATAGGGCATTGTTAGGGAGTGATAGTTAGGAAGTGATTACCTAGGGAGTGTTAATCTGTATAATTGTTTAGCTAGGGACCCTCGTGCGCGAGCTTGGAAGAATGTCGGATAAACGCAAAACGCGGTCTAAAACAACAGTGCCGACACCGACGCCTGAGTCCGGAGAGACCACGTCGACGAACACCAATACGTGGAGTAAAGGCACCGGCATGACAGAGCAGGATAGTGGCAGTGACGGTAGGGAAAATTTAGAAAATAACGCGAACGCGAACGCTAATAATAATAATAATGACGAAACTTTACACGAAAATAGGAGTGCACCGGGCACTGTAATAAACGCGACGTTAAGCAGTAGGATGTCTGTCCTGATGGCAGAATTGGAGGCGCATAACGCAGAGTTAGCTAGGGCCCAGGCGGCCGCCGCCGCGGCTAAATGTCGTTTGGAAGTAGCCAGAATTAGTGGTCTGGCGACATCCAGCGATGCGGCGGGGCCTCCCCGAGTCGAGGGGTCTTTGCATGTAGAACAATGGCTCTCGGAACAGCGCCACCAACGTAGGCTTGCGATCGCGGATAGAATCGGTGTCCAGGAGGAAGAACGCGCTCCTAGAGAAGTTTCCCACCCGCAACAAGGGACGGGGGGAAACGACGTAAAGTCATTAGCGGACGCTATCGTAGCGGCGGTTAACTCAAACAGTAGGGCACACGCACCTAAATTCATCCACGAGCTCCCACATTTGGACGGGAGCGTGGCCGAGTGGATGGCATTTAAGGCAGTGTTCAACGATACCGAAAGTATGTTTTCAGACGTGCAAAATGTAGCTCGGTTACGCAAAGCGATACGCGGGGCGGCCCGCGAGTCTGTTAGGGCTTTGCTATATACGTGCAACGAGCCGTACGAAATAATAGATACACTCGAACGTAGGTACGGCCGACCCGACCTAATCATTTTGACGGAAGTAGAGAACATAAAACGAATGCCTCGTTTGTCCGAAGACGGCCGGAACATAGTAATTTTCGCGAATAGGGTCGCGAACACGGTCGCAGCTATTAGGACTCTAAACCAGGAACAGTATTTTCTCAAACATGCTCGGAAAAAACGGTTTTCCGATTGAAACACAAGGACGGAAAGAGCCTCATTTTACTCCTAGGAGTAAAAAAACCATATGAAAACACTTTCCGTCCATGTCCATATATTTCTTAAAAATGCTGTCAATTTGCATACAAAATCAAAAGGACCAAGACAAAAATGCCAAACAGCCAAGGTAACTGCTCGCTTTTTTAGCACAGTGCGTGTGTTTCTTTTTGAATTTGCATTCCAATGTCTATGGTTAGTATTTAAAAACAATTGACAGTCGGTAACATTCGTTCATTCTGCATAATATAATTGTGAAACCGAATATTAAACTATTTGTTGTGTGAAATACTTACCTACTATAAAAAATGAGCTCAAGCGACGAAAGCGACGAAATAGGTACCACACCGCCTATATTAAAATCTGAAGCTGCCTCGGTTAGGCAAAACCTGCTTCCCGCTAAATCTAAGGAATAGTACATTGTTGCCTAGGCGCGGAAAGTAAGGGTTTTCCTGACGAGGTGGTTAGCAGGCCGAGCAACAGCGAGGCCTGCTAAAATACGAGTCAGGAAATCCTCGTTTCCGCCGAGGCATACATAATGCTTTTCTCAAACATGTGAGGAAATAATACAAATACATTTCTAAAAAGCAAGTAATTTAATTTACATTTTTGTTTGCCCTCCACAGCATAAATTGGTCATAAGTTCGGTTATATTTTTCCTTAGATTTAGCGGGAAGCAGGTTTTGCCTAACCGAGGCAGCTTCAGATTTTAATATAGGCGGAGTGGTACCTATTTAGTCGCTTTCGTCGCTTGAGCTAATTTTTTATAGTATTTCACACAACAAATAGTTTAATATTCGGTTTCACAATTATATTATGCAGAATGAACGAATGTTACCGACTGTCAATTGTTTTTAAATACTAACCATAGACATTGGAATGCAAATTCAAAAAGAAACACACGCACTGTGCTAAAAAAGCGAGCAGTTACCTTGGCTGTTTGGAATTTTTGTCTTGGTCCTTTTGATTTTGTATGCAAATTGACAGCATTTTTAAGAAATATATGGACATGGACGGAAAGTGTTTTCATATGGTTTTTTTACTCCTAGGAGTAAAATGAGGCTCTTTCCGTCCTTGTGTTTCAATCGGAAAACCGTTTTTTCCGAGCATGTTTGAGAAAATTAAATTACTTGCTTTTTAGAAATGTATTTGTATTATTTCCTGACATGTTTGAGAAAAGCATTATGTATGCCTCGGCGGGAACGAGGATTTCCTGACTCGTATTTTAGCAGGCCTCGCTGTTGCTCGGCCTGATAACCACCTCGTCAGGAAAACCCTTACTTTCCGCACCTAGGCAACAATGTACTATTGTACGCGCCGGAGCTAGTAAATAGAATCGTAGAAAAGTTAAACGTAATATTGAAATACCGATGGTTCGAATTTAAATCGACGCACGAAGGTGCCGCACCCGATCTAGTGCTACTCTCGCGCTTTTTGAACACCGTGGGAGATCAGTGCGGGTCCATGTTCGCGTACGAGAACGCGAAGGAGGACCGTCGAAATAAATTTAAACCAAAGGTCAACTTGACGCGACATCGATCGAACTCGGAAAGTTCCAGTTATACCGAATCGGAAAACGAGTGCGAACAACCGACGTCGTCAAGTAGAGCTACGGTAGCAAATCTAAATAAAAAAAATACGCCAAAAAATAGTAGGAAAAAGAGCACAAAAAACCAAACTAAAACGCTACCCCCACCACCGCCTCCACCGGTAGAGGCACCAAAACAGAAAGATACTAAGTGCGCGATTTGTGGAGGGAATCACTTCCCACCAGAATGCGCGGACTTCGTCATTTTGAGCACTGAAGAAAAGTGGGAAAGAGCAAAGCGTTTTAGATTGTGTTTTAGATGTCTCAGAGACGACCATAGGCGGAACTTTAGGTGCAAATACG
The DNA here is from genome assembly GCA_927399475.2 of Acleris emargana. Lineage (NCBI taxonomy): Eukaryota > Metazoa > Arthropoda > Insecta > Lepidoptera > Tortricidae > Acleris > Acleris emargana. Next base: position 2,666,348 of record OV656862.1, read on the forward strand.
TACCATGCGGCACGGAAGGTTGCGAAGCGTCACACCATAGGTTGTTGCATAGAAGTAGGGAAATAGCCAGTAGGAGAAACGAGCGCCCCACACCGTTTCGCGGCAACGTAGGATCGGTAAACGTGCTGCAACCCAACACCTACCTAAAAATAATGCCGGTAGAATTGTCGGGACCTCTCGGTGCTATCTCGACGCACGCCTTATTAGACGAAGGTTCGTCGATAACGTTAATAGAAAAGGCGGTCGCGAACGAAATAGTACCGGAGGGCCGAGTCGGTTTATTGTCGATAGAGGGGGTGGGGGGTCACCGAGTAGACGATAACGAGTCGAGTGTAGTTAGAATAACTATTAGAGGCTTGTGTAGCCGAAATTTAGATACGATACACGCGCATACGATTAACGTATTGAGTATAGCCCCGCAGCAAGTAGATAAAGAGTTAGTTGAAAGGTGCGAACACCTTAAGGACATTAGAGACGAGTTGTGCTATGACGCATCGAGACCGACTATCTTGATAGGTCAAGACAATTGGCACTTGATTACATCGCGCCAATTAAAGATAGGAGGAAAGCACGACCCCGTCGCGTCGCTAACTAAGCTGGGATGGGTACTACACGGTAGGGATGCGTTAACGCGCGGTACTATTGCCTACGTCAATCACGCGAGACCGGTAGTTCAGAGTGACGAAATCGCTGTTAAGATGATGAGGGATTTTTTCAGTATAGAAAGTTTAGGTATTGAAGCTAAAACGCCCAGGGCGGATCCCGAACAGCGCGCGCTGAAACTGTTGGACGAAACGTGTAGGCGGATTGACGGGGAAAATAGATTCGAGGCGGGTCTTCTGTGGCGCTCCGACAGTGAGGAGATGTCGGATAACAGAGCCCAGGCCCTCAGCCGACTGTACAATTTAGAAAGAAAACTATACCGTAACACGGAACAACGGGAGGAATATAGTAGACAAGTACGAAATTTAATAGACTCGGGTTACGCTGAGAGGGCCGAAGCCCCACCCACCTCGCCGAGAACATGGTACTTACCGCACTTCGCGGTCTTTCACCCACAGAAAAACAAGATACGGTTAGTTTTTGACGCAGCGGCTAAATCGGAAGGAAAAAGTCTTAATGACGCGCTACTAGCAGGTCCGGACCTATTACAATCATTGTTCGGAGTACTAGTTAGGTTCCGTGAAGGAAGGATCGCGGTAGTCGCCGACATAAAAGAAATGTTCCTTCAAATCAGGATTATCAAAGCCGATCGTGATAGTTTACGGTTCTTATGGAGAGGCGAGGACCGTGCAGGACCGCCTATCGAATATAGAATGAAGTCGCTAATTTTTAGAGCGGCCTCATCGCCCTGCACGGCAATTTACGCAAAGAACAAGAACGCAAACAATCACGAAAGCGAATATCCCGAAGTCGCGCGGGCTACTGTTCGAAATTTCTACATGGACGACTATCTAGGCGTTTTCAATGACGAGGGGGAGGCCAAACGGGTTATCACCGCGATGCACAAAGTGCATTTAAATGCATCGTTTGAACTCCGCGGGTGGGCGTCAAACGTCCCGGACGTCATTGAAGACGTCGCCGATAAGCGGAAATGTGAACAAACAACGTTAGGCAAATGCGAAACGGAACGGACGTTAGGCTTGATATGGAATCATAGGCGCGATACGCTAGGTTTCAACGTCAATCTCAGGAACATTCCGTCCGAAGTAGCTAAGGGTGAAGCCATCCCCACCAAACGCCAAGTAACGAGTGCCGTGATGTCGGTTTTCGACCCACTAGGGCTAGTGTCGCCGGTCACGATGGTAGGAAAAGCACTCATACAAGACGTCTGGCGCAGCGGCGTACAATGGGACGACCCCATAACAGCCGAGCACCACCAAACGTGGTTAGGCTTCATAAAAAACATAGAGTTGTTGAAAGAAATAGAGATAGATCGATACGTTCCCGCGCCCACGGACACGACAGAGATGCACGTATTTTGTGATGCAAGCGAAAAAGTATACTCGACCGCGATATATTTCGTAAACACGAACGACGACGGAATGAAAACATCGCGGCTTGTAGCAGGCAAAGCCAAGGTGGCTCCGCTCAAGCCGATATCGGTACCGCGACTCGAGTTGCAGGCCGCAGTATTAGGCAGTAGATTAGCTGAAACAGTCAAACGAGAAACGGAGTATAGAATCAGCAAAAGTCACTACTGGTCGGACAGCAAAACCGTACTTTCATGGATCAAAGCAGACCCCCGGTCTTTCAAATCGTTCGTTGCACACCGTCTAGCGGAAATTGAAAGCGTTACCTCGCCAGCCGACTGGCATTGGGTGCCTTCCGCACTAAACGTCGCCGACGACGCGACAAAAGGCATCCCAACCGATTTTAACGCAAAACACAGATGGTTCTATGGACCCGAATTTATCGCGAGCGACCCCGAAACATGGCCAAAGGAGAAGCCAGTGTCGGCGCCGCTATTCCCTACGGGAGAAGAGCGCGTTATCAAACCGGTCTTACACGCGACAACCGACAAATCCATGAACTCGTACTTACCGTCGGTAGATAGATTTTCAAACTTTAACAAACTACTACGATCAACCGCCACTGTCCTGCTCGCCGCTGAGGTATTTAAAAAAGCCAAAATACTCAGAAAAGACACAAAATACGCACTAAGAACCGACCACATTAAGATGGCCGAGTTGCTCCTGATAAAAAGGAGCCAACAGATATCCTTTCACGATGAAATAAAATGCAAAGAGGCTGGGCGACCGTACCCGAAGGGCTCGCCACTGAACAAAATAGCCGCCGACTTGCACAAGGGCGTGCTATACCTCGACAGCCGCATATCACGGAATGGATTGTCAAAACTACCGATATTACATGCCAAAGAACGATTGACTAGAATGCTCGTGCAACACACGCATAGCACTTTGGGGCATGGAAATAACGAGACCGTATTGAACGAGCTACAACAGAAGTACTACATTATTGGGCTGCGCGGCTGCCTAAGAAACGTTAGGTTCAACTGCCAATGGTGCCGCACACACCGTGGGGTACCCCACCCGATCCCGATGGGTAACCTACCACCAGAGAGGCTAATGCACCACCAACCACCGTTTACAGCCACAGCCGTAGATTACTTCGGGCCAATCATAGTAACAATAGGCCGCCGTCATGAAAAGAGATGGGGGGCACTGTACACATGCCTCACCACACGCGCCGTCCACATGGAGCTAGCCACTTCCCTCTCGGCCTCCTCCATGATCTAGAAGGTTAATGGCACGACGCGGCGCACCCACTATCATATATAGTGACAATGGAACGAATTTTACGGGCGCTGAAAGAGAAATTAGAGAAGCGATTATCGCTAACGAAAACGCAATGACGATATACGCCAACGAAAAGTCGATCACATGGAAGAAGATTCCCCCCGGAGCACCAAACATGGGTGGTGCTTGGGAGCGATTAGTGCGCTCAGTTAAGACAGCGCTTTACACAGTCTTAAAAGAAAAATACCCTACTGAAGAGGTATTACATACCCTATTACTAGAGGCCGAACACTTAGTAAACTCTCGGCCCTTAACCCCAGTCAATCCTGACCTGGGCACAGAATCCCTGACTCCCAACTATTTTCTCATTGGGAGGTCATGTGGCATGTCCCCCTTCGGGAGCTTCAAGGACTCCAAATCCCATTTTAGTAACTGGAGAACCGCTCAATCACTAGCCGAAGAATATTGGAGCAGATGGATTAAAGAGTATAAACCTCTACTGCAACCACGACGCGGACGTACTCCCATAGAAAACCCGATCAAAGTCGGTGATATAGTCCTAATCGTGGATAAAACATTGCCAAGGGGCACATGGCCCAGGGGCCAAGTGGTTTCCGTCTTTCCAGGCCCGGACGACCGGATAAGAATAGCGGAAATACGTACCAAATCTGGTCTGATGCGCCGCCCAGCCTCCCGCCTAGTCAACATTAGTTGAGTGCTTGCGCACGAGGGGGAGATTGTTGTAAATACATAGCTAGGTAGAGTAAGGTAGTTAGATTAGTTAGTAAGTTTATTTTATATAACTTAATTAGGTCAGAGTCGAATGTTTTGTTTTGTTTTCTTTTATATTTTATATTATTAAGTTTTATTTGATTGTTGTAATATAATAAGTTGTTTTAAATATAAAAGATGCAATCACCCACGAACTCACCCCACTTACACGACTTGCTATCTCACTCTAGCGCCTAGCGCGTTACTCCTTGCACGGCACTCCTGGAGGGTCATGCAACTAGTTCCGCCCACTAGGCGAGCCTACAAATACCCCTTCCGCGTCATAAAAAATCAGTTAGCCGCTGTCAATCGCTACATACAGACGTTGATCAATCGAGATACCAGTCAACTGCCGCCACCCGCAACACACTCACCTTCCGCATCGTTTATAAACTGCATCACGTGTTTTCTTTCGAGACCTCCGCCGAATAAAAGAAAAATACAGTCCACTGCATGGACCCAAACGGACCCGACCGTTTCAATAATGTTGAAATACTTACGAAGGAATAAAACTGAAGCTTTAAACCGTCATATAGTGGTTATATACTTTCACTGTATAACAAAATATTTTTGTACAAAAAAAAAAACATTACCATAAATTCAATTGGCAATAACAAAATCAAACTGAAGTCCTGCGAATTATTAGTCTAGGAATCGTTCCCCCTGCCCGCGATCCCGCTCCAGTCGTCTCAGTGAACAGTGAAGAGATGGGACGCGTGCCAGATTATTGTAAAAAAATAATTCGTGGCGGAGTTTTGGATTTGGTACGTTTTTTTTTCATTACCATTTATGCTTAGTGTTTTATTGTACTGTAGACACTTAAATAATTAACGTTGAAGTTTGGAACCTTACCAAATGAATATACCTAAGATTGCATTTGTTTATAAAGAGTAAATCTAAAAAAAGTTAAGAAAATTCATTACCATTCTCTTCATTACCATATTTTACCATTCACTATAGGAAGAATGGTAATGAACATAAAACGATGGTAATGAATTGCAGTATTACATTTAAATTAAAGAAAACTTAATCGTTCCAGAACAAACACAACAGTCACAACATACTGGCCGATAGTGTTACTAATAAGTTTCTTTCCATTTAAGACATTAAAAAATGATCTTTAATCGGTTTTTTACTTAAGCTTTCATTACCAATATCGCACTTTTGTTCCCACAACATCTTATATCATTACCATTTTCCGTACTTCATTACCATTCCTTTTAAAAAACTCAATTTCCATATCTCGGTAATTTTTTCGTATAAGTAATTCATAATAAAATATGTTACTGTGTTTCTTTTTCCTATTTCTTACCATTAGCATAGTATAAAAATTAAAATAAAATGTTCTCACCAATTCAACCGATTTGCACGAAATGGTAGAACTACCCGGCCATGCTCAGTGTGGGTTCCGAAGCCGTTATTAAAAATACAAAAACGAGACATGGAACGGAGCATGACAAACCGATTTGGGCGGGGTTTTATAAAAATAATGGTCATTTCGATCTCAATGGTGATGTAAATGGTCTATTGGCGTTACCCACCAACAGTGCCTCGGCCAGGGTTGTTTAACTGCCCTGAAAGAAGAGTAATAATTAAATCAACATCACTAAATAACTTTAAATAAAGAATTACATATATACATACCCGCAGTACCCTCACACCTTCATTCCCAGAGTGGGGTAGGCAGAGCTACAGAATTACCAACAACTCTAAAGACTTGTTGATAACTCTGTAACCACAATAAAGAATAAATAAATAATTAGTTCATACCTATTTGTTTTTGTGTAGTAAGGGCTTCAGAATCCTACACTGAGCAGGGCGCGAAATGCTTTTGCCCGGTTATTTTCATGTTTTTTTGCTTTTCTACCTACTTGACAGCACTTTGTGGAGTAGATAGACGAGAATCTTCCAAGCCTCAGTTTATAAAACTCAATCTGTTATCATCTATGAAATAGCTGTCTTTGTGAAACTTCATTTAAACCTCTTTACTACTGCAGATAAGGAATCAACGAGGCCGCAAAGACTTTATAGATTAGCATTACCGAATAGTAAACTAGTACTTAGGAACAAAAGCGCATATAGTATGTGTATTAAAATCTATAATGAAATCCCGGCAGCATTGAAAGGATTGTGCCGTAATTAATTTAAAGTTAAATTATATAAAATCTTAAGTAGCAATTGTTTCTACAGCATAATAGTAGTTTATGAAATTGTTGCATAAAGAGGGGTATTAATACACGAGTGTGTGTTTAAGAACCGAGCCGCTAGGCGAGGTTTTTAATAGTATCACACGAGTGTTTTAATACCTAGTTATGTGCAGTTTCATACACTACTTTATCTACTCTCATACACTGCGATTCAACCTACTAAATACAAGATCAAACTTAATAAAGTAACTACAGCAAAACGTATTCAATGAATGGCGCCAAAACCTAGCACATCACCGCGCATGCGTTAAAGCGGGCGCTGTCACAGACAAGTAAAAATTGGAATGAAAACTTTTTGTAGTTAATTCTGTAAAAATTACGCGAACCGCATGTGCGTTCCATTATAAAAAAATAAAAAATATGGAATCTCGTTGGTGACATTAACTTTTTGGATTAACTTGTATCGTAATGGTAAAAAAATACTTTATAACATTATTTTGTTAGAGAAATAATGTTATAAAGTGATTTTTTAATTTTTTTTCGGTATTGTGTTTATAAAGTATGCCAATATAAATTCGTTTTGAATTTTATAATTCGAACTTTACGATATGAGAGTAGATAAATGAATTTTTCATGTTTAAGTTTTAAGTGTAAATACCAAATCGACATTTTATTTTATTTTGTTATAAATTAGTAAATTTTTGTAAGTATCTTATTGCTAACTTGACTGGAATGATATCTTTACATGAGTATAAGTTTCTATTTTCATATCACCTAATCGGAAAGGGGAATTTTCTTCCCTGCTAGGAGGGATCAAAGTGGCACTTTTCTGTTCAAGGACATTTTGTTGCCAGTATAAAACATAAACGCAATGAAATATGACAATAGTATGCACATAATCGACTACAAATTATGTTTCGTCGTTTAAGTCCATACTACATACATAAATAAACTCACGCCTTCATTCCCAAAGTGGGGTAGGCAGAGCTAAAGAATTACCAACATCTTTTAAAACCATACTATTTGCACATAATCGATAAATCCCTAAGTTCT